>VCJN01001963.1:0-146387 GCA_006384855.1 Tetraselmis striata
CATATGCAATATGAGCACGCGCTACTTACCGTGGCCTCGGGGAGTTTTCCCGCAATCGTATATCGCGGCCCCTCCTCGCCCACCTGTTTGCCAGACGGCTGATAGCGTCCTGCAGAGCGCAAGCAGTGGTCAGTGACGAGTAAATTGAATCAGTACGTAGCAAACTTTCTAGTCTGCAGTATTCAAATCCAAGATACACCCTGGCTGCTCTCCCTAATGCCGTTGGCGGCATGCTACAACCAACGTCCATATATGACAGTGTGCAAGTGATTGCAACATTCTACAATCAATTGGCTTAGGCTGCATTGCGCAGGTGCATACTAGTGCGTGTCGTCGCTTAGGACAAATCACGCACCGTAGAAATACTGCCACCTGTGCAAAGCGCAACAATACGAACACCACTATACAGGTATCAGCGCGGAAGTAAGAAAGTGTGTAGTACAATATAAGATGTTTTACGGATCCGGGTACCGGCCTTTCTTTGAAATGCGTACTATGTTTGGGAACAAATAAATCGAACCGCACGTGCACGTACCTGTACTCGCACCACTATCTGTGCCAGCAGCAGCAGATGCACGACCAATATCATTTGTATCGTACCTGTACCTGTATGTCGTTCAGAAAAACGCGTAAGGGTTACATATTTCCTCATCAGTATTATCCGGCCATATAAACTCAAATTTTATAAGGTGGGCTAAGTAATGTAATTAAGGTATGATAGTAACCATGACTAGTTCACAACAGGATTCGCAGTTTGGCAGCGTGGCGCAACTCTCACCTGGTCCTGGGAACGCATCCGACTCAGGTCGTTTGTCGGCTGCCTTCCCGCCCATCGAGTACTTCGGGCCGTCCCAGCCAGACGTCCCGGCCTCGTACTCGCCCGGGCCTGGCAAGTCCTCGGGCTCAGGCGCCTCCAGCGGCGGCCGGATGGTGAAAAAGGGGCCGTCCGGCTCGCTCCGCAGGCGGTACTCGCCCGGCCCCGGTAGCTTCGCCTTCCTGTCCACCACCTCGATCTTCCCGCCTAGAGTGTATTTCGGTCCCTGTACGAAAGCATCGGCACTCAATTAAGAGTGTGCATGCTCTGGCTCGACGACCTCATCACCGACGCGTGGCACAGGAAACCACGCGATGTCGACGGTGTCTGGCAAGGAAATTGCAATGAAATTGCACAGCAAGGGCGCGCACGGATTGCTGTACTCATACATACATGAATCACCCATATAATAGCATGCACATCGATCGCTTCTGGCCATCATATCGTGACATCTCATTTGGCATACTTGATTTGAGTCATCCCGTATATAGACTGATTGTCACGACGTACACATTTACGACTGTTGAATATGGCTGCTGGCATTGTCGTCCCTGATATATGGGGAGGCAACCATGCCTACAAGCGCCACCCCCTAAAGTCATGTGCAACGCAGCCACTCAACCGCAAGCTCATAAAGAAGCAAAGATCCCTTGCATGTCTGTTGCCAGGCCTCACCTCCTGCCACATCGGCGGCATGTTGTAAGCCCCGGCAGCGGGCGTGGGGTCGGGCTTGGGAGGCTCCACTTTGCCGGCGATGGAGTACGACGGCCCCTTGGGCTGCGCGCGCTGGACATTGTACTCTCCAGGTCCAGGTGCCTCCTCCGGCTCGGGACCCTCTGCGGGACCAGCCCAGATCGCGCACAGCAATGTCACCAACCCGGCGCTATGAGTGCCACCATCCAGGCGCTCCATCATCAGGCAATCAGGCGGGCGGATGGATGCAGCGAGTGCCGTGCCATTTTCACACGAACACACGGCTGCGAATCAGCGGGCTGTCCGTTGGGTCGACACCGTACCTAACGCCTTGCCCCTCATGGTGTACGCAGGCCCCTCGGGGCGGTCGTGTCTCAGGGTGTATTCGCCCGGGCCAGGAAGTTGCGCAGCATGCTCGCTCCGCTCCTCGTGGCGCTGTCCCATGGTGTAGGCCACACCGTCGCGGCCAATGAGCTCGCGGTGGCTGTACTCCCCGGGCCCGGGCGCGAGCTCCTCGACCTGCCAAAATGCAGCAGCGCACATGCACAAGAGAGTACTTATCGTCAAGCTAGCAGATAAATGACGCCAAGGCAGCGGGGCGCAGGTCGGCGTTTGCGTGCTGCCGCCAATAGCTGGGGCGAGCCCCTCCCGGGCAAGGCTTACCGCCGGTGTCTTCCCATATCACAGTTGTACTTTCAGGTAGACCGGCAATGCATGAATGGTTTGGCTTTGCACAATTTATAATGAGTTTATACTACCGCCCGGTAATTGCTCTAACATCGCTACAATGGCAATGCTGCAAACTAACGGACCGGTACAACTAAATTTATACGTCCGCGGGGACACAACTGAATTCTGTTGCACCTGCGCGTCCGAATGTTCGTGTTATGTTCGCGGCATATTCTAAATTAATTCTTCATTTCAATATCTTTTCCCCTCTTCGCACGCTTAGGGGTGGGGAAGGGGGGGGGGGGGGGGGGGGCAAAATCGTTCCTGCTTTGCTGACCGTTTGTGAGTGTATGTATGTATGGTGCCCACATTACGCCATTCCTGGGGTTGATCAAACTTACTGTACAGGACAAACACAAACGGCCTGGGGATAGATAACATTGTTGCCCCCCCCCCCCCCCCCCCCCCCCTGCAAAGAGAAAAAACAATTAAAACGTCAGAATTCAGCACGAATACTGCAGCGCGAAGGCGCAAAATAATTCTCTACATTTGGCTGCGCGGACCGTATTCAATTGTTCGGTATGCAACCAAATAAACACAATGGGTATGAGAGGGGGTGGAAGGGAGGATGGGGGGGCTGACCTGCTGCTCCGCCGGGCGGCCAAGCATGCTGAAGGCGGGCCCAGCCATCTGCCGCATCTTGGCTGCCAGGTCTTCATACTCTCCGGGCCCGGGCGCCAGCTCCCGGGCAGGCGTTGCCGGGAGGGCACCCAACGTGTACGCGGGCCCGTCTCGTTCACCGCCGTCAAACCTGCAAGCCGCAGCCCAAACATACCATGTCATTCAATCACCCAATTTCGTATTCGCCCAGAAATATGGTGGTCATCGTGAACTGGCACCACCCCCCGACATGACCACACCACATGATGCAGGAGGGAGTACACGCTGCCATGGGCCAGGCGGATGAAGGCATGCCAATGGGAGCTGCCACGTACTGCCGGCGGACGTTGTAGTTGCCGGGGCCAGGCTGACCCTCCTTTGGCGCCTTCTCCGTAGGCTTGCCGCCAAAGGTGTATGCCTGCCCCGCGTGGCCCCACAAGTCCGGTACGTCGACATCCCCTGGCCCTGGGGTGGGCTTTGGCTTGGCCTGGCGGGGCAAGCACGTCGGCATGCACAGCGGCCAGTGTGAGAGGGACGCGGCGGCACTACATGCTCAAACACTTTGCCAACAACATGGCCAACTAATTGCAGGCGCCATTGTGCAATCTGCGGCGCGGCAAGCAAATCCCTCGCAGATTAGCGCTGCGGCAGCCAGAGAAGAGCATGAGGGCGAACCTCTGGCGCTCGCGGGGCCATGGAGAAGGCAGGGCCGTCCTGCCGCGCTGCGTCCAGGCCATTCTGGTAGTCGCCCGGCCCGGGCTCCAGCTCCCCAGACTGCTGGCGTTCCCTAACGGGACGACAGTACACAACAAAGTAATGCGACTGACGTACGTCCGAGGAGTACGCACCAGCACATCGAGCTGCCAGCCCCGGGTGTACCAGCTCCTCAAGCCCGCAGGCAGGCCAGGGCGGTGTTTACTATTCGTGCACAAGTTGGCCGCGTCGCCTCCTATCAAGAGATAGGCCATTTATGATTTCAACACACTAAATGGGCCTGTGAAGGGGGAGGAGGGGAGGCTGGGGGAGGCGGGGGGGGGGGGGGGGGGGGGCTTACACAGGGCGGCCGGTGAGGGTAAAGGCCGGACCCTCCGGCGCTCCGCCCTCGAATGTCCGCGGCACAGCGTAGTAGCCCGGCCCAGGTAGACCCTCTGCGGCGTCCTTGCCGGGGGATAGGAGCGGGCCGGCGATTGTGTAAGCTGGGCCCTGTTGAGCAGCAGCAGGCGCCGCCCAGGAGTCAGACAGCTCTGCGCTGCATGGTATTGCGAGGCAGTGGAGAGGAGGGTGAAGGGTGGGGTTGCAGTGGACGAGGGGCATGCTCTGATACAAAGCAGGACACGCACCTCAGGGGCGGGCTCCGTGTGGTAGTGGCCCGGGCCCGGGGACATCTCACGATCTGCCGCCTCTCGCTTTGGCGGGACCGGCCGGCCCAGCATCGTGTACGCGGGGCCGGTTGGAAGCGCCTCGGCGGCACTCTGCCCGTACTGTCCAGGCCCTGTGAGAACAGCATGGTGGACGGGCGATCTTTAATAGCCCTTCCCATGGTGGGAGGGCGGCGGTGCTGCTGCCGTCATGATCCAGGCTGCCTCCTGCGAGGCTCCTCCTATCCAGCCCGATGCATCTGACCTTCAGCCCCCCCACCTCCCTCCCCCCCTTCGCCTTCCCCACGGCAGGCTGGTGGTGCATACATGCTAGCGGACCTCTAGCCTACCCATAAAGGCAGCTATGCACGGCAATCACCCATATCCTCACGATGCTACCCCACTCTAACACAACTACGTGGACCAGGGAATTGATTGCGGGGATTAGCAGAGCGGTGACATTGCTGTGATCCATCACTTCCGGGCGCCGACGCACTTATCTAAGAACACAATTTATCAGAACGTGCCCTGCCATGCAGAACTCAATGCTAGACGAAGCAATTACAAATTGATAACGGAATTAAGAACATTTGACTAGCACCTCATTTGTAAGACTTTAAAGGCCGGTTCTTGCAAGTGCGTCGGCACCCGTGTTAGCATAGATCGACATACAGCGAAATTTAGTGATGGCAGGACATGTCAATTTGCACGACAAGGGGAGACAGCTAGAGGGCGCCACACAGTGTGCAGCCGCCCCTCCAGGCATGTGGATCCTCTGTTATCTTTATACCTCGTGTCACGGACACAACCTCACGTGATTTGTTTGTCGGGAGTAGCGGCTAGCGCGACGCGTGTCACCATTATCAGCTTGAATTTTATGCGAAGGCATGCCGCACTAATATCTAGGGGACACCCGGCCCTAAAATGCCGCTGCGGCGCCGCTTACCTGGCATCCCCGCTGCTGAGCTGGCAGGCAGCCAGGCGGACTTGGTATTGCGGCCAGCCATGGAGAACGCCGGCCCCTCCACCAGGCGCGAGGGCACCTCGTAGTGTCCTGGACCGGGCAGCACCTGCGCCATGCCCGGGCTGTCAGAGCCATGGCGTATGTGGTGGGAGATTAGCAAAGCCTCGCCGCAGATAGGATCTGCACCTCAGAGTCATCGGATTCCCCCGAGCCCGAGTCGCTGCTTGATATGCAAGCCTTCCCTAGTTGATGGCCCACGCTCTCCCCGCTCAGGAAGGCTTGATGGGCGCCCAATGCGGCTTGCGCTGTTTGGAAAGCGCAGGACGAAGCGGGAAAGGGCGCAGGGGGAAGGGGCGGGGGGGGGGTTCAGGTAGACAGAGAGCGAAAAACCCCCATCAGGTTGCTGGTGGGCGTGCCTTCCAGCGCGCCTGCCCGTTTGGAATTATAGAAAGGCATGATGCAAAGCTGGCAGCACTGAGGTCAATGACAGGCAGGCAGTGAGTGCCCAATGCGCATATGTGAGGGCATCCTGGGCTATGGAGTTGCTGCACTCACTTAGCCTCTGCTGTGCACCCGCTCGCGGCGACTCCCGCACCGCAGCTGCCACTGTGCGCCCAATGCGCCCCCCTGCAGTTGGCGCCATAAACGCATGGAGCTCTCACAGCTGCGTAACCGTGGGCAAAGGAGGTGCTGGTGTGCAGTGTGCGCTCCTGCCGGTCACATATCAGCAGTGATATGGATTGGAAATCAGCAAAAGGGAGAGGTGTGCGCACCCTGCTCGTCGGTGATGCCTGTCGCAGTGTAGCCCCCCGGAAACTGCGGAGAGGCCTCTGCGGCTGCTGCCTGAAAGCACGCGGGACAGCCAGCCCATCAGTGGGAATGTGTGTGGAAGCTCAAGTCAGCGCCGTTAGTGACGAGCCTCCATCTGAAGAGCCCCTACAGGAGACCCAGGGGCTTTGGGGGTGGATGCCACCCTTGCAGGGGAGTGAGGCATCTCGGAGCGGGGTTGTGTAGCTGACGGCATCCAACCTGAGTGCGGCGGTGGTTGATTGCACTCCACTGCGTCACTGGACGCTCCACGGGCGTGGTTGCCTCTGCGAGGGATAGATGGACCCATATGGGCTGGTGTCTGTCAGAGAGGGCTAATGCTGGCGCTCGATGCAACGACGGATGAGGTGCAATGCATGATGGAATGCCTCCATGACACATTGAGGCGGCGTTTCAGGCGAAGCGGTGAAAGGGGGTGGCGCGCACGCACCCACAATATACCATGGAACTGAGCGGTCAAATTGCAGTGGCCGGCCAGAGCTGTAGGGATCGCCAAATACACGGCTTGGTCGTGTTGGGATGGTGATGGGGACAACAGGGCCAGAGCCTGGCTGCACAGGGGGCTGCATCGCCAGCCTGTCGTGGCGCCACCTGCTGCCGCAGCTTCTCAGCCAGCAGGTCCCAGCTCACTTGCTACCCCGCGCCATAGCCATTCCTCACTCAAGCTCGCCTTAATCGCCACACCGCCTTCCAGCTTCGCGCGCTCTGCTATTTCTGAAAGTTGCAGCCGGGGCGTCTTACGGCCGCGGCGAGCACGGCGGGCGCCGATTTCTGCGGCAGTGACGTTCCCTGGAAGCGAATGGATGGCAACCGTAGTGGCGCGAAGTCGGGCTGTGCTTGAAGCAGGAGCTGATTATTCGACGGTAGGCCAGCAGCGTGTGGGCGGCGGGGTTGGACGTGGCGGCTCACGGATGTTCCGATTTGCTCCGCGTCGACGGGTTAACCGACCGCCCACCGATAGATATGCGGCGACCCCCCCCCCCCCCCCCCCCCCCCCCCCCCCCCGGGTATGACGTCGTTCGCGGCCCGCAGGCGGACCCGCCCGTGTGTCTTGGATCCAGACAGTGGCGGCAGGTTCAGATAATAGTCGCCTGTGGAGTCGGAGTGCGGGCTGGCCGGGGATAGCCACTATAGTCGCTGTCTTTCGTGATGACAGGTCTCGAGGAGTGAGCAGCGGCTACTGGTACTCGTACTGCAAGGGCCGCAAGGGCCGATTTGGGGAGGGGGGGCAGCGCGTGCGGGTGACGATTATGACGACTCTTCCGGCCGGGGTGATACGGAGTCCGGTGCGTAACGACGCGCATTCCAGGTTTAAGATGAGTTTTAGGGTTTAGAATTTTTAGGGTTTAAAGGCACGTCCTGCCTGCTGGTGATCATCCGGAAATTGCATTCGGCCGGTACGGGTACTGAACGCATGCAATTTCCAAATTTCAGCGACGACGTCCCCGGCAAATTCGAGAGTTCCTGGGAAAATGTCCCTAACCTCTGCCCGGCTGGTTACTGTGCACTCAACATCTCGCAACATCCGACCGTGATATGTAGATATGCGAATGTGCCATGGCGCACATGGTTTATATGATGTTGGTATTTATTATTAGTAACGCAATATACGCGGGCAAAACAAAATGACCGAGTAGATAAACACGCATATTGTAACACGACTAATCCTTATATGAAAGCGCATATAGTTCAGTAGCGAAACTCTTGTTATATTGCATCACGTTATGACAAGAAGTGGTGGTTATAACGTGATGCAACGTCGGTATGTGTTGCCATGACCCGGGTCATGGGCTGCAAGCGGACTCGCCGCGGCTGATGGTGTTATGTACTCTACACTGCTGTACTTTGTACTGCGGGAGCCGACGAAGGAGCGAAGAACTGGCGACTGAGGCGGACGAGAACGAGTACAAGCCAAGCGAAGTACGAGTATGAGCATTGCAAGTGCGAGTGCAAGTGAAGGCGAAGTACTGGTACGAGGACGACGAGGCGTCAGTACGAGCGACTACAAAGCGACTAGTAGTGCAGGACAGTATTACGAGTACCCACATGGGGTGCGAGTAACCTGTACTTACGCCTGGGTACCAGCAGGAGCGCGATTGTGGTACGCTATGGTGTCACCTGTTAGAGGATGATGATACCAAGCGTTAGATGGAGCGCCGCCTTAGGAGTGTCTTAGCAGTAGGTACTAGAACCTACTGGAACCATCTAGAACGCTATAGCATTTGCTATAGCAATAGTAGTAAAATATTATATCACTGTGCTGCGGACAGGCGAAGGTGCTAGGAACCGTGTCTGTACTTAGTAGTATGTGACTAAAATAGCGACGAGCCGCGGATTAGTTTTTACAGCCCCCTAAGGACTTAGGCCGAATAGTCGTCTAGCCGTAGATAGTCCTAGAGCCGGAGCTGAGTCGAGGGCCCATTGCTGGATCGTTATTCCACACGGCCAGGAATAATGAGCAGAGATTTGGGAAAAGGGATTCTTACAATACCGGAATGCCGGTAACCTGGGTGACTGGCCCGGCGGTGGTTTTGCCGGCCTATTTATAGTCGCTGGTTTCCGTCATTCCGTGCGCTGTGTACCGATCCAATTTCCGCCACTTGTGCTGCGTCTAACTACTAGACTAATACTAAAATCGACGTGTCCGGTCCTAATCCGCGGCTCGTCGCTATTTTAGTCACATACTACTAAGTACAGACACGGTTCCTAGCACCTTCGCCTGTCCGCAGCACAGTGATATAATATTTTACTACTATTGCTATAGCAAATGCTATAGCGTTCTAGATGGTTCCAGTAGGTTCTAGTACCTACTGCTAAGACACTCCTAAGGCGGCGCTCCATCTAACGCTTGGTATCATCATCCTCTAAAAGGTGACACCATAGCGTACCACAATCGCGCTCCTGCTGGTACCCAGGCGTAAGTACAGGTTACTCGCACCCCATGTGGGTACTCGTAATACTGTCCTGCACTACTAGTCGCTTTGTAGTCGCTCGTACTGACGCCTCGTCGTCCTCGTACCAGTACTTCGCCTTCACTTGCACTCGCACTTGCAATGCTCATACTCGTACTTCGCTTGGCTTGTACTCGTTCTCGTCCGCCTCAGTCGCCAGTTCTTCGCTCCTTCGTCGGCTCCCGCAGTACAAAGTACAGCAGTGTAGAGTACATAACACTCTCACCCTGTTAATGAACAGCGGCCGCGCTGTTCGCCAGTACGTTCAGCAGAACTCGGTCGTCGTTGTAGAGTCGCGTAGCCAGATTATGTACACATATGTACAGTGGTGACACTCGTCATGGAGGCAGTCCCTTTGGGAAAAAAAATTCCTCATAGTCGAGCATCATCTGGTGGTGCAGCAAGTTGCAGCAAATCGCCACCAATGGCACCGATAGGTGTCGCTCGGTGGGTAGCCACAGAAATGCAGCATTCTTCGAGCTCAGCCTCGTCGCGTCGAACTGTCGCAAGTCCCCATTGACTCGTAGCGTGTGCGCCATCGCTCCCGCCATCGGAACGCACACTCGCGTAGTCGTGGTCTAAGATCATATACCATAGGCTCTTGCGTCGCAGTTCGCCGAGTTAGCAGGCTCGCATCTTCTCAGCGGTGTCGGCATCGGCACGCAGCGCTTCGGTGTCGCTCATCGCTTAGCAGTAGGTCGTCGCTGCTCGCGATGTCGTCGGTGCGTCACATGTCGCGCCCGATACAGCACTCGTGCTCGGAGTCGCTCACTCGCTGAACCGTAGTCGCATGTCGTCCACGGATTTTTCTACTCTCGATTTCGGTCAAAGCTCGTAGCAGGGCTGGTAGAGGAAATCATCGGCCAGTACCTTACAGTACTTCCGCAAGTAGATAACCGTCCCATACCGGATACCTCCTCGCCATTTGTACTCGTAGTCGATTACTCATCGCAGCAGTACAATATCTCCGTCCCATACCGGTGATACTGTTTTTGGTTCTGATGCAGTGAGTCGTAGACATACTTGTGCAAATATCCTCCTGTATTTCCTGTATTTTGCACTCTTGGCCTCCACAGTAGTAGATTCGTAGTCGCTGCTTCGGTATCTCCTACTGTGGTGCGACGCGCTTCGTTCGGTACCGTACAGCATACAGCATGTACAGGCAGGTAACGCGCCGAGTCTCGGTCGCCTCTCCGCAGCTCCCATCGCGCCATCTTCGCGTTGGCCGTCGTCGAGTCTTCTTACTTGGCAGCAGGCAGCAGGGTCTCCTCCGCCATACCGCATCATATCGAGAGAAATGCGCGCGTCCGGACATTGAGCCGTGGTCACCCAGGATTTTCACCTGACGGCTCATGTCATAAATCTCGCAGCGCTCTCCTCGAATCTCAGTCTGCAGCTGTTTTGCACTCGCGTACGAAATTAATCGTACCAGCACCTCATGGTTGTACCGGTAACCACAGCTGTTCCGTCTTCTTCTTCTTCTGAGTTCGATTTTCGTGTGGCATGTTCATTCATCATCGCAGAAAAAAAAATCTGCGGTTCTTCTCGTTCGCTATACCTGCTCGTTACCAGTACTGTACAGATGACGGCAGATACAGGTCGGTTCTGGTCGATGTCGCGCCATCGCCAACTCGCGTCGTCGGAACTGTAGCTGGGGTCGCGAGTCGCACGTTGCTCCGCCCTCATGGCTTCGCAGCTTGCAGCGTCATCGTTACACATCTCAGATCGAATGTTCGGCTGCTCCTTGGTACTCGCAATCTTCGTCCCTTCGCTAGTTCATAATTTCGCTCGCTCGTTGTCGCATCCACCTCATCGTCGCTACATCGTTCTCGCCACGTCGAACTTGACTCCATCTATCAAAGCCGGTGCGCATCCTCTGAGGGCGTCCCCGCCATAGGATCCTTGACATCTGAAGTCTTCTTCTGTCCCTATCTCGCCTCTCGCTCTCGTCGCTATGCCGCTTCTCTTGTGGAATCCGGAACCATGTGCTCCGGTCACCGCTCCGAAACCAAGTGTTTACAGCCCCCTAAGGACTTAGGCCGAATAGTCGTCTAGCCGTAGATAGTCCTAGAGCCGGAGCTGAGTCGAGGGCCCATTGCTGGATCGTTATTCCACACGGCCAGGAATAATGAGCAGAGATTTGGGAAAAGGGATTCTTACAATACCGGAATGCCGGTAACCTGGGTGACTGGCCCGGCGGTGGTTTTGCCGGCCTATTTATAGTCGCTGGTTTCCGTCATTCCGTGCGCTGTGTACCGATCCAATTTCCGCCACTTGTGCTGCGTCTAACTACTAGACTAATACTAAAATCGACGTGTCCGGTCCTAATCCGCGGCTCGTCGCTATTTTAGTCACATACTACTAAGTACAGACACGGTTCCTAGCACCTTCGCCTGTCCGCAGCACAGTGATATAATATTTTACTACTATTGCTATAGCAAATGCTATAGCGTTCTAGATGGTTCCAGTAGGTTCTAGTACCTACTGCTAAGACACTCCTAAGGCGGCGCTCCATCTAACGCTTGGTATCATCATCCTCTAACAGGTGACACCATAGCGTACCACAATCGCGCTCCTGCTGGTACCCAGGCGTAAGTACAGGTTACTCGCACCCCATGTGGGTACTCGTAATACTGTCCTGCACTACTAGTCGCTTTGTAGTCGCTCGTACTGACGCCTCGTCGTCCTCGTACCAGTACTTCGCCTTCACTTGCACTCGCACTTGCAATGCTCATACTCGTACTTCGCTTGGCTTGTACTCGTTCTCGTCCGCCTCAGTCGCCAGTTCTTCGCTCCTTCGTCGGCTCCCGCAGTACAAAGTACAGCAGTGTAGAGTACATAACAGATGGCCTACCCCGAGGCGGTGGTCCCCATTGGTTTCATGTTTCCCTTTCGGTCTTTCTGGTCGTTCCTTGGCCTCAGTGTTTCCCTTGACCCTTGGCATCTTGGCGACTTCCTGTTCCCTTGGCTCTTCCTTGGTTCTTGTCTCCCTGGCCGTGACCCTTGGTTTCAGGCTTATGTCTCTCGCTGGCAACCTCTCACAGTTGCTTTTAGTTCTGTTTGAAGTGCGCATATGTTAAAGCACCGTAAGCAATTAAAGTTACAAGAAGTGCTGGTCCGTGCACCGAAATAAATACATCATGGCTGTGACGCGCTGCGCACGTTGCGGCGGCAGCGCAGCAGCAATAATGGAATTCGTCAGTGTTGGAAATTCTGTCATTGGCCTTCAATAGTTCTTGCAAAATGCTTTGGCAATTTGTCTGCTGACCGCTATAACGGCCCGTCGCCTACCCAACGCAGGGAGAGAGGGAGTAAAGTTCGCCCCAGGACATCGGCCGAAGGCGCCCCAGCACTTGACCTCTTGCGCCAACTGCAGTCGTACGGTAGGTCTGGCATAGCCCGTAGACCATTGCCTTATTCGAACCCCGAAGGGCTAATGCATCAACCGGGTAAACCCGGAACACGCCGGGCCGATATTGCCGAAATACATCGACCAGGAATCGATCCGGGGACTTCTCGCATACGAGAATTATTATTAACTGGATCGCGGCCGTCGTAAGGATTATACAGGGACGCTGCAAGGGTTTCACTGTTGCCAGTCGTGTCCCGGGGGCGGGGAAAATGACTGCGGCGCGCAAGAGGTATGCCGGTACTCGTGGATCGAATTAGTTCAATGTACAATTCTCGCACCTCCCAATCCATTCGTACTTGGTCATTCGCTCGCGCATTTCTGCTCCAATGATTCAGCAGCAGTCGTCCCATATGGCCATAGATTAAAAATATGGACAATTCTCCCTCATTCTGACCGAGCACTGGCATGATGCCTGATGTGAATGCGGAAACCCTGTCTCTGGGGGAGCTACCTGCCTTTATTCGGACGGGCTAATTTGGCCACCGGCGGACGGGTGTGCTTTCTGCCCCACCGAGGCAGGCAATACGGTGAATGTGGTGAGCAAGAGCGGCAGTCACAAAAGATAAACACAAATTCCAACACGCCCTTGGATGGTATCATCAATCATGACATGACGACGGAATCCCCTCCGCGGTGGTGTCCTTTTCTGTCTTGTGGCTGACAGGCAGGTGCAGGGTGAGTCAACCATCCCTCACTATCCCCGGGCATCTGCGCAGGTGGATGCGGGAGATCGAAGGCACGCAGCTCGCGAGCTGGTACAGCTGGCTCGGCATTGCCCGTGACGTACACCGTGCAGCAGCTGGACGGCAACGGTGAGGTGGTCCCAGTCAGCATTGCCCCTGGGCGTGACATAATGGTCTCTACCCTCGTCAAATTCGACAACCGCCGCAAGCACAACTCGCACGAGTGGTAGGGGATTTACTATGTGGTGTCAGTGCGGCAAGAGCGAACCATCCTTGGGACTGCCCGGGCAGGGTGCGCCACATGCCCCAGCAAGCCCGATTCTGATGTGAACGTGGTGGGAAAGAGCTGTCCGTGCGGCAGGAGCGGGCCGGATTTGGGGCCACCACAAGGAGGCGTCAGCTCTGCGCGGTGGTGTTGCCTGCCCCACCAAGCCGGGCACCGCCGTGAAGGTGGCGGAGAACAGGTGCGAGTGCGGCACAAGGGCGCCGTCCCTTTGGGTTGCCCGGGGGTGGACGTGCCTCATCACGCTGGTGAGCAACGTGTCCCATCAAGCCGGACGCCGCAGTGAACGTGGTAAGCCGGAGGTGCGAGTGCGGCAAGTGCCACCTGTCCCTGGGGATCCCCAAAAAGGGCCTCGCCTCAGCACGGTGGTGTGCCTCTTGCCCCACCAAGCCAGACCGTGCCGTGGACGGAACTGGCAAGAGGTGCAAGTGCGGCAAGCGGCAGCCTTGCTTTGGGCTCCCCAGGGGAGCGGTGCAGCTCGGCACGCTGGTGCTCCCGCTGCTCTACCAAGCCACACAGCGCAGCAGATTTGAAGAATTGGAGGTGTCAGTGCGGCAAGAGCCGCCCCTTCTTTGAGATGAGCGGCTCCGCACGTGGCTGCATGAATTGCCTCACCGAGCCGGAGCAAGCTTTCTGTGCGACGTGCAAGCGAAAGCACTCCGGCTAGTGTTTGTGGAAACCCCAGACATGCATCATATGGAACTCTGCTGAAACGGTCACTCAGTGTAGCATGGGCAACAGCGAAACAACAGGGCATATGGCTTCATAAGCACGATTCCATCTGCGTAATGATGGTGCTCAATGCCTGGGCGGATGTCCCTTGGGTGTCATGCACATGGCGAGATCGTCATCTGCTGATCACAGCATCAAGTTGAGAATTGGACAGCCCCAGCGCTCCAGAGATATTTCTGATCCACTCCCAGTGTGTGCCATTGAGAAAGCTGATGGCCTTTCTGTACATAATCAATGTTGCCGACCACGGATATTGGATATCTGGTTACATTTGGGCATCACCAAATCACCGGAGATGCCATCATCGGGAAACATCCGGCAGACGCGTGAACGGAACTGTCTGCCAGGCCCTCAGCACACATGCCTCTGCCTGAGCAATGCCATAATCTCCCTTTAACATTCCGAGCCACTCTGACTGCAGCCACTCTATGTATGCGGTACCTCTGGATGCTTCGTGGGCGGCGTCCTAGAGGAATTCGTAGTGGTCTTCTGCATGGGAAATGCGTCAGCCATTACCCACAGCCGCCACCGTTATACAGGCTCCTCCTTCCGCACGCGCCGCTTGATGGGCTGCGGCGTCCAGCGAAGGTACGGGTCCGCCGGCTCCTGCCTGAGCCGCGGTAAATGGGTACAGGAAAGCAGAGTGGCGTCAGGGGCGCCCATGATTTCACCATCTGGAGCCCGTGGCTGCCCAATACAGCACTCGCGCCGCAGCTGGGGGGCGCCTTGGGCACTCACCCAGGCTCCGCGTTCATGCACCGCCAAAAGTTGTCCCATGCCGGGACGAGCAGCTTGCTGGGCGCCTGAAACTCGAAGAAGCACTGCCCAGGGCGGTCAGGCAGCGGCAACATAAGCCGGGCGGCGGAACCTTGTGGTTTGTACACTTTACGCTGCTGCTATTTGCGACTTTGCGTGATATAGCGTATGTATCCTAGACCGCAGGTTCCCACCGGGACCCCCCCCCCCCCCCCCCCCCTTAAGACGCTAGTAGTAGTTTCACCCAAGTTATACCCTACGCTCCCGTCCGCCCATATCATCAGCAACACTGCCAGCCGTTGCCGTGGTGCCCCCGCTCACCTGGATGATGTCCTCCACCCTGTCGTTGCAGCGGTGCGGGCGGGGCCCGGGGCTCTCAGCCTCGCCGCCCGCCGCCGCACTCTCCTGCTCGCCCGCCATTCCCCTTTCCCCGCTTCGGCTGAAAAGGATCGCACACCGCAGCTAGTAGGGTGCCTCGTTTGGCTCGCGCCGTCTGCACCCGGTGCAGTCGAACCGCAGATCCGCAGCGCCGAGTTCGCTTTCTGGCTATCTGATCACAACCAGCGACGTGTCGGCCCCCAACGTCCTGCATGATATGATAGTGCCCTGAGGGCGGGACCACCGCCGGCCGCGCGATAGCGACTACCCTCCATCTAGCTGCAGGTAGCTTGCGGCCTTCCCCGTACCCTACTAGAGAGAGAACCTTCAAAACCCTAGCATTCCAACAACCACTACCCCGACTCGGCTCTGCCAGTATAAGCACCTGGAGGACAGGCAGGGGCGCCGTTTCTCCGACTCCACCCTGTGTAACCAAACCCATCACAGGCAGGGGCGCCGCGTGCTGGGGGAAAGAGATGCTGAGGACGACCAGCCGTAAGGGTGACAAGTAAAACCAGGAGCTACCTCGTTGACGCGTTGGGTGGCTCTCTCACCGCCTAGTGCTGCGGGCAGGGCATCAAGAATATACAACGCGCGTCCCTACCGCAGGGCGTGGAAGCGGCCTGCCAAGTGCCGAGCAGGTAGACCAGGCATCGGAGGCCTTGCGCTCATCGGTGGCGGAATGCCGCGCCGACCGCTCTTCGCTGCGCTCCTCGCCGGCGCTGCCACCACCACCGGCGAGCAGTCGACACTGCTGCTGCTGCTGCGTGGAAAGGTAGCAGCGGCGGCGGTTGGTCGCCTCGGTCTGGCAGCTCCGTGGATGCGGGGCGCCGCGTCGGGTTCGGACAGCAATGGACGCGGCGGCGGAGGTACCGGTAGCGGTTCATCCTCAGGGGGACGGCAACGCCCACGCTCGCCGATCGCGATGGCGCACTTCGACTACCAGCTGGAGCTGGAGGCGCGGCTGGCGGAGGATGAGGGCGGCGCCATGCCGGATGCCGAGGCTGCTTTCGAGATACTGGCCAACCATCGTATTCGGGAGGCGATGGCGGCAGGCGAGTTCGACGACCTCCCAGGCAAGGGCGCTCCGCTGCGCGACCGGACAGACGAGACCACCGGCGACTTCTCGCTAAAGGTTTTGAAGAATGCCAACGTGCTGCCTGAGTGGGTGGAGCTTGGCAAGGCGTTACGCGGGCGGCTGTCGGGGGTGCACGCCGCGATTGAGCCCTTTGTGCGGGAGGTGCTGGAAGCGCGGCCGCACAGCTTGGCGGAGGCGCTGCGCCGGCTGAAGGCCAACCCTGACTGGGCGGCGGCGCGGGCGGGGCTGGAAGCGGACCTGGAGACCATCAATCGCGCCATTGCGCGCCACAACGCGCTCACGCCGAGCGCCGCGGTTCACATGTTCCCGGTAAGGCTTGATGCCGCAGTGTCAGCCATGTACAAGAGGCTGCAGCAGGGAGCTGTCGAGCAACGAAACGCCGGGTCGTAACCCATCCCCAACTGAAGGGGGGGTGGGGCGGGGTCTTGAGGAAGGGGGTAGCTGTGTGAAGCCGCCTAGTGAGGGGGAATGGCGGCACGCTGGTGCATGCGTAGGCGCCAATGAAGCAGGCGGACAATAGTATCTGAGTGGATACTTGCATGTGCTGACATAGAAAAAGGGGATGTAATAGGCGGGAAGGATACGCGGCCTTGCAGGACAGGAGAACATTTTAGCAGTCTTATGCCTGCAGAGCACATGCTACTCGTGCTAGAAGTCCTCCAAAGAACAATGCCAGCAGTGACTTCATGCACAATGCGCACATGCACGACAGCACCCCCCCCCCCCCCCCACACACAGACACACCCCACATTCGACGCTTCCCTATCTGCACCCGCCATGCACCTCATCCCTTTCCGCCCCAGGTTCCCAAGAGATGGGCAACGAGCTGCTAGCAGTGGGCAAGATGGATATCTCACAGACTAGGGGACTTGATGCGCCCGCGAGCGTCGCCGTATCGCAGCCGCTGCAATGGTGCGTACTCAGCTATGCAGCTCGTGCACTAGTCGAAGCTGAGCACGCAGCGAAGGCACTTGCCGGCATGCAGCAGCTCAAATGCCTCGTTGATCTGCAAGCGCGACAGCCCCCAGGGATCGTGCCTCAGCCCATATGCAATTGTGTGTGACTGCACGGGCGCTTGCCATGGCCTCCGACGCGAGGGTTGGGTAAGGTTGGAGGGGGGGTTCTTACCTGGTCAAACTTCATGCTATGGGTGACGTAGTCGTCCAGCCTGGTCTTGCCTTCCATGTACTTGTTCACCAGCTCCGGCACCTGGATGCGGCTCTTGTAGCCGCCAAAGGCGGTGCCCTTCCACACGCGGCCAGTGACCAGCTGGAAGGGGCGCGTCTGCATGGGGGCGGTCCGAGCCAGCGGGCACAGAGGTCAGCAGCCAGGCCACTCGGATCTATCGCGATCAGGACGGCACTCTCGCAGAAGACACCCGTGCTTCTGTGCAGTGAATCTTCATGACTGTGGAGACACACCATCTGGCTGGCAAGGTACCTGCTGCAGGAAGGAAGACTCTCTGCCTGTAAGTCCCCGCCCCCCCCCCCCCCCCCCCCCCCCGGGCTCTTAAAGAGGCAGTTATACATCAGCTACAATGCTGCACAAGGGATGGAATACAGTAAGCTATGTTTCTGAATCCGGCCTACTCTATCCCTTGCCAGCATGTCACCATCTACGAATGGATGCCAGAAGGCACGTGGTGGCCCTATGCGCAATGACACCACGCCCCCTGCCGCTCTGCCGCCGCGCGCACCTTGAGCTCCTGGCCGGCGGCTGCCACACCGATCACAATCGACTCGCCCCAGCCGCGGTGCGCGCACTCCAGGGCCGCTCGCATGACGTCCACGTTGCCGATGCACTCAAAGCTGCGGGAGCGGCAACCACGACAGGCGTCCGGGTGTGGTGTCAGCGTGAAATGCGGTCGCCACTGATCATGAAAGAGATCCTAACCAAACCATGAACCTCACCTGAAGTCGACGCCCCACTCGGTCATCTCCACAATCACGCTTTGGATCGGCTTGTCAAAGTCCTTGGGGTTCAGGCAGTCAGTGGCGCCCCACTTCTTGGCGATCTCAAACTTGTCCGGGTTGGTGTCTACTGCGATAATGCGGCTCGCCTTGGCCTCCACTGCCGCCTCGATGACTGCCAGCCCCACGGCGCCCACTCCAAACACTGCCACCGTGGCGCCCTCGTGCACCTTGGCGGTGTTGTGTACGGCGCCCCAGCCGGTGGCGATGCCGCAGCCCAGCAGGGCCACCTACGCGGCGCAACCCCGGCAGCATCCAATCAGATAGTGGAATCTGGGGGGGGGGGCTGGCTGGCAGATCGAAGCCTGACCCGCTGAGACCTGTGAGTGTAGGAGGGAAGGGGGCAGCACACCTTGTCCAGGGGCGCGGCGCTGTCAATCAGGGCGACGCTCTGCTCGTGCACCACGGTGTACTCGGAGAAGGTGCTGGTGCCCATGAAGTGGTAGATGGGCTGCAGAAGGCCCGAGGAGGGGGAGACAAGGGCGGGTCGTCAGCCTCGTGATACCCATACGCCGTAGCAAGTGCAGTTCCCATCGCCGCGCCAGGGTCGCCCCTCACCTTGCCGTCGCACTTGAAGCGCGGCTGGCTGTCCGCCTTCATGATGCCCTTGCCCGTGAAGGCCCTAACCGAAACGCAGAGGTTAGACTTGGGGTGCTTGCAGAACTTGCAGTCGCCGCAGTATGCCTGCGAAGCCACCATGGGGCCGCGGTCAGACATCCCTGCGCAGAGATCGCGGGGCATGAGCGGGGCGGGGGGGCAGGCACCTGGTAGCAGGGGATGACATGGTCACCCGGCTTGACAGAGGTGACGCCCTCGCCGACGCTCTCCACCACGCCCGCCGCCTCGTGACCCAGAATGCAGGGGAACAGCCCCTCGGGGTCCAGGCCGTCCAGGGTGTAGGAATCCTGCGGCACGGCAAGTGGCTCAGCGCCACCTGCTCGCAGCGGCTGGCCATGCCGGTGAACCCCCCTGCCCGACATCAAGGGCGCCCAGCAGCCTGGCGGTGCTACATGTGTAGAGGCACAGCGCTTCATTGTGACTGGCTATCATGCATCCCGCCGTTGCTTATCGAGTTTCCAGGCTGTCATGCCCCACCCCCACCCCCAAAACCACGAAACAATTAAACAGATACAAAAGATCAACCTCATGTGGCGCGGGTGCAGGAGGGGGTTGCGCACCGTGTGGCAGAGCGCTGTGGCCTTGATCTGGATGCGCACCTCGCCCGCGCCGGGCGGGTCCACAGTCACCGTGCGCACGTCCAGAGGCTGCTTGGGGGCCCACGCAATCGCGGCCTTGCACTCAATGGGCTTGCCCGCAGTGGCAAAGGGTTCGGCCTGCAGCAACCAGGGTCATATCAGCCGGGCCGGTCAACCTTGTACCCCCCCCCCCCCCCAAACGAACAAATAAGCCCTTTCTGATTCAAACAGCAACCGAAAACGAGAAGAACAGTCTGAAGGTGCGAATGATTTTCAAATTCGTCAGACGGCGGTGGATCGGGCGCCCCGCGTGAGACCGCGCTAGCATGGGCGTTGCGCTGCCGACGGAAAAATGCCGTCACTAGCGGGACTCACCATGGTCACGGTCTGGCCGCCGGGGAGTGTGCGATCTGCACAATGGAGGGGCGCGCATAGTCGAGTCAGTGCTGCGTGTGCTGCGCCGCGCCGAGCGCCGCCCAGGTGGAGCTCTCCACTACATCATAGGGCAGCATCAGCGACGCTTCCCTCTTCAAGCAACACGGGACCTCTTCTGAAAACCGGTACTCATTGATGGCTCAGGCACTGCCTAGCTGGCGGGATGCGCCGAGGTCGCGATCAGCCACAGATCAACGAAAAACGCGCCCCGTCCGCTCGGCAGCGTGCTGAAGAAAACACGCTATATGGGGGCGCCTCAGGTCTAGGCGAGGGTCGGCCCGCAGTCGTGGTTTGACGGGGCGTCGTTGGCAGTATCACCTGATGAAGTGCTGCGAATCGGACGGCGACGTTTGCCTGTGATGGCGTGTGGCTTGTGTCTACTGTGATTGACTGGTCGCCGCCGGACCTGATCAGTTGGTGGCCTGAATGAGTTGGGGCGCGATCCGCGATCCGCCGGCATATGCGCTGCCCCCACTCCAGACGGCTGGCCGGGGCGGCGGTGGCGTCACCGCGCCAGCAGCAGGATAGCAGTAGTCCCTCTAACCAAAAAGTTAATAGCAGTAGCTCGCGCTACTGGTACGGGTATCGGGGACTTAGTAAGGATAAGAATAGCAAAAAGCGAGAATGTAAGAGTAATTCTTATCCGTCCGACGGCGGTCCATGTCGTCTGCGGCTCTGCGCTGTGATGATGAGTGAACAATCTCGTCAAGAGTTAGTATCCGAAACGGCGCGCGCCGCGCCAGATCAGGCGGATAGCCATCCATCAAGCAGCGCCAGCTGATGAGAGGTAGGGCCTCATCTCGCCATCAGCAGATCCGCGCCAGACGGATCATCCACACCTGTTGCCGGCCGCCACACGGACTTGTATCACGTCATTAGGAAATAAGGCTTCAGTTCCACCATGTTGCGCGCTGCGACAATGGCGCTGCGGACCTCGTGCTCCGCTGTGCCGGCCACCGGGCTGCGGCCTCGGCAGCAGGTAGGTGGTCGCCCAGCCGGTACCTGGCCGCTGACATCGGGGCACAAGCAGGGAGAAGGTGGGGAAGGTGGGTCGCCCGTCGGGGTGAGGAGACGCAGAGCAGAGAGCGGCTGACGCAGAACTGTGTTGATGAGCGAGCAGGTAAGGAGGACTTTGCCGGCGTCTCGCCAGTCCGGCCTCGTGGCAGGTACGCGACACCCCCCCCCCCCCCCCCCCCTTCCTCTCCCCTGCTTCCATCGATGCGTCCAATGGCTGTTTTCACCCCTGACTTTTCGAGGCAAAACCAATTGGTCTCTGTGGGAGCAAAGAGTCTGATGCACATTGTCTTATGGGGTTTGTGCCAAGTATGGCAAGTAGACAGAAAACAGTAGAATTGTGTGCCGCTCAACCTGGAATCCCTTGAACATCGTCCCAGTTCCCGCCACAGTCGGAGTTTGACGCAGGGACTGTGAGTTCCCCCATTTCAGGCTCGTCTGATGACAGATGAGCAACGCCTCGCTGACATCTGCAAGCTGCGTCCTGCGTGCCTGGCCATGATATGTGTGTGTATCCCCCTCTGTCCCCACACAGACACCTTGGCGTCCCGCCTGTGGTCCAGCCGGCGCGTGCATGGCAGCACCTGCACCTGCAGCGCCACGGGCCGGGCGTCGGCGCGTAGGTCGCCTGTCGCTGCGTCTGCTGTGAGCCTGGAGGAGCTGACGGTGCGGGCACAGCAATTTGTCCTGCGCTTGGCCGCCTATGGGGGGGTATGGCAGCGACTAACCACTTGCACCGGCGCACCCTTGAACAGAAAACCGCTGGCAGCCCCATTACGTGCAAGGCCGCTGTCGCCTGGGAGGCGAAGAAGCCGCTGGACGTGACGATGGTGACTGTCGATCCGCCTGGCCCAGGCGAGGTGCGCATCAAGATTGTGGCTACGGCGCTCTGCCACACGGTGCGACCCCCCCCCCCCCCCCCCCCCCTCTCAACACACACACACACACACTCTGTGGCCCATGAGAATGTGTGAGAGATGCAGGAAGTGTCGAGTCTTCTGTGGCTTTATTCACGTTCCTGAGGTGGTGCTGCCCCGATGTCTCACCTCAGGACTCCTACACCCTGGACGGCCTTGATCCCGAGGGCCTCTTCCCCTGCATCCTGGGCCACGAGGCGGCGGGCGTGGTGGAGAGCGTCGGCGAGGGCGTGAAATCTGTCAAGCCGGGCGACCACGTCATCCCCTGCTACCAGGTGCCAGAATGCCGCTTTCTAGCCTCTATCCCTCCCCTCCACCCCCCCCCCCCCCCCCTCTCTACGCAAAGCTCCCGGTAACCGTCCTGGGGGCGTCTGATAGCCTCCCCATCATGGATTCCCAGGCGTACTGCGGAGATTGCAAGTTCTGCAAGCACCCGAAGTCCAACCTGTGCGTGTCAGTGAGGGCCTTCACCGGCAAGGGACTGATGAAGAGTGATGGCAAGAGCCGCTTCAGCATCAATGGCGAGGCAAGTGCCGCGGCTTGAGGCAGGGGAGGGCAGCTGTGTGCCCCATGGAGGGTCTGCGGTTGTCGGCCTGTCTGCCGCGCCTGCGTCGCTGAGGCGTACTTGTGTGTGGTGCATCAATCTCGGCGCGCAGCCCATCTACCACTTCATGGGCACGAGCACCTTTTCTGAGTACACCGTGGTGCACGAGCAGAGCGTTGCGCTGATTGACAGCGCAGCACCCCTGGACAAGGTTTGGCAACATTAACACGCCCGAGATGTGCTCCTAAACCCACCCACTGTCCCTCCGATGC
The DNA here is from genome assembly GCA_006384855.1 of Tetraselmis striata. Classification (NCBI taxonomy): domain Eukaryota; kingdom Viridiplantae; phylum Chlorophyta; class Chlorodendrophyceae; order Chlorodendrales; family Chlorodendraceae; genus Tetraselmis; species Tetraselmis striata. Next base: position 22,629 of record VCJN01001963.1, read on the forward strand.
ACTTTTGTACATCTCTCTCTCCCTCTCCCTCCTATAAATCGACACCAAATCAGCTTTGCATGCCGTTCATAACTCTCCATCTGTTAACAGCCATTTCGACCCACACAGGTGGCCCTGCTGGGCTGTGGTATCTCCACCGGCTGGGGCGCCGTGCACAACACGGCCCAGGTGCACGAGGGCGCCACGGTGGCAGTGTTTGGAGTGGGCGCCGTGGGGCTGGCCGTGATCGAGGCGGCAGTGGAGGCCAAGGCAAGCCGCATCCTTGCCGTGGACATCAACCCGGACAAGTTTGAGATCGCCAAGAAGTGGGGCGCCACCGAGTGTCTGAACCCCAAGGACTTTGACAAGCCGATCCAAAGCGTGATTGTGGAGATGACCGAGTGGGGCGTCGACTACAGGTGTGCTGGGCGGCAGTGAGGCAGGCAAAGCAAACCAGCATGATTGCCGTGGACATGTGAGAGGCACTGACGCATTCGCCTGCATCAACAGTTTCGACTGCACCGGCAATGTGGAGGTGATGCGTTCAGCGCTGGAGTGCGCCCACCGCGGCTGGGGCGAGTCGATAGTGATTGGTGTTGCGGCTGCCGGGCAGGAGATCTCGGTAGGTGGTCAAGCTACGCAGCGTCTGCTTGGCCACTCCCTCAGTCACCGCGCCTCTACTAATGGAAATGTCTCCTCGTGTTCACTTTGTTCGCAGACCCGCCCCTTCCAGCTTGTCACTGGCCGCGTGTGGAAGGGAACCGCCTTTGGCGGCTACAAGAGCCGCATCCAGGTGGGAGTCCATTGTGGCCCTGTGAACTGTCAACCAAATGCGCGTCCATCACCCACGAGTTGCTGATTTATGTTGTGGCTCCGTGGTGCGCCCTGACCGCACACCAACCACAGGTGCCTGAGCTTGTGAACAAGTACATGGAGGGCGGCACCAAGCTGGATGACTACGTCACCCACGAAATGCCCTTTGATAAGGTACAGCCTGCGAGTCTGGCACAAAGTACGTGTGTTTTTTGCTAGTCATGCTGTGTCTCACCTCAGTGTCGGATCTGCTCACCTGGCGCCCTCCATCCCTCTCCCACACACACACTGTCTCTGAGCAGATCAACGACGCGTTCGAGCTCATGCACAAGGGAGAGACGCTGCGCACAGTTCTCACGTTTGATGACTGAATGTGATAAAAGGCCGCTGCAACTGGCCCCAGGGGCACCTGGCTAGTAAATGCAGGAATTACACAAATTGCGGAATTCTGCTTTTTCAGCACCAATTGCGGACTACAGTAGTGAATGCGGTCACCTTCATGGCAGTACCATGCCCATTATGACACTATTGATGCTTCTTCTGGAATCATGTATCTTGAATGTCGGCCAGGGAATTGCTGAATCGGGCCCCGGAGACAGATTGCCGGCAGCCGGTGTATCTACTGCCCGCAGTCCCGCTTTCAGCAGGAAACGCAAAGCGGAGACATGCCCTGGGGTGCACGCGCCTTGAGCCGCTCCCCCTGCAACTACCGACACCGCTATCAGGCAAGCTTAATGGCTGAACCTGGGTGGGCGGCTTGCGCTTAGCCTCGCGACTGGGGTCCAGCTGTGACTAGGTACACGGCTTTGTAGGTCGCTATGTATTGCCGCGCCTGCTGACATTTATACTACAGTACAGAAAAGACATTCATATGCACTGTACTCGTATTACTCACGCAAGGTAAATGCATCAGTCTACACGTTACTTTACCTTTGCTGCTACTGGCAGTAGCTGCAAGAGATAGTTAGAAAGCCATCGAAGTAGCAAAATACAAACAAGTTGGCACTGTCACTTTCCAAGCGTTGCAGCAGTGTTCATAATCACCATACCCGTAGCAGACTCCTCTGACTGATCTCCCAGCTGTTTACTGTGAGTCTCAAGCAGCAGAGTATTGCTGATGGTTGCGGGGGTGCTTGGCTGTAATCCTACCCATAGTGATAAAACTGCATTATTTTACCCGCATTTGTCGTACTGCGTATTGCACCAGGCCACTTTTTTTGCAGGGCGAGTAGAAATCGCCGTGCCGCGCCCATGCCGTGTCGCTTTTTTGCTATGGGGAATTGCACTGAAAGGCGTACATGCAAACCTCCCACGCCCAGAAACTGCCCGTTGCATCCACCTATGGCCCATTTTTGAAGCGTTTTATTTCAGCAATCGCATTCTTGGGCTAAGGGCGGAAATTGCCTATTGAGAAATACCTGTGAATAACAAGGGATGAGCAACAACAAATTGGCGGTACGGGGCATGAGTGCAAATTACAATGACGCAATGCACGCACTCTCGTCGCTGGTGCTTGGGTGGACATTGATAGGGACGGATATACGATGCAATGATATGACTATACGATATGACTAGAGCTATACGATGATATGAGCCTGAGTAATGCACGCAACCGTCGGAAATAGGTGCGTTTATTCAATGCACATGTCCTCCTGCCAGCAATAATGCGGCAAAGGTTATAATAGGTCGCAAGAATTTCGAGAAGTGTGCCATATGAAGAATCTCGCCATATGGCACAAAGCGTCGCCAGAATCAGTAGCAGATATCAGGTGATCTCGATCCCACAAGCGTGCATGCTTACACCATCCGCACCATGGGCTAGGCACGGGCTAGCCCCCTAAACGATAGCTCCGAAACCTATGTGCAGGTCTCTGAACACGGGGTCAGTGGGACACGTACCCAATATGAGATAGAAGCCAATATGGTAGTGACCAACTCGCCCCGGCATGGAGCCCCACTCAAGAGGTCCTCGCACCTGCGAGCACGACGTTCTGCGACATGACCTAACACGCGCCCCTTTCACTCGCACCCAACCCCCACAAGCCAAATGGTTGAGATTTCAGCAAAGTAGGTGTAATATCACGCATTTTCAGCTTTTCTGCCTTTTTGCGCGCATGCCAAAAATTCCGAGGGGACACTGAAATGCTGCGCCTGATCCTGCCCTTTAAGGAACACTAAATAACTAATTTGAATTCCTGATGAAATAGCCTTGAGTCAGGGAATTTTCCCGTCCCGTGGATCAGCGTGGATGCTGGTTTTTCGCTTTCTGCAGGTCGAGCAGCAGCCAACTCATGCTGCATGCCACTTGCATGCAACCCGCTAGCTGACCACATTCCCCAAAGCACATGCCGATATCAGCATGTGGGCATTGCAGCGTTTGATCATGGATATAAAACACGCGCGTGCACATGTCAAAACACGCACGGGCGTGTCATGTGCTCAGTCCAACCACACCTCATTATCTATACCTTGCAGACTCATTATTGGATGATGCACTGTTGGTGCTATGTTGCATATGCCCAGCGCACGGGGCTATACACATCCATGTCGCCTTGGCCCGAGCACATCACGCGCACTCTCCATCACGATTTCCCTGCTTGCCTCGCAATGGCTACAATGATGTTATTGTTGCGCGAGTGTACCGACCAGAAGCAACCACATCCTACCCACAAAAATATCGCACGCCCATAACCAGAGCCAAAACAGTAGTACAACGGCTACCAGGAGTTGTGGCCTGGTAGAACTACGCCTCCGATGTGAACGCGCGCCGCGCACGCTCGGGTCGTATTCGTCGTTATTTTCGGCCACATTATCCCATAAAAGGATTTAGGGTTTGATGCTACTATAATTACATGAGCTAGCAGCAGAAGGCGATATCGGAAATCACCAAAATAAAAGGCAATCAGAAAGGTCCTCTACATCGACTGCGGGGTGGAAGCAGTAACATGAGAAGACGTAGAGTGGGCACGAGCACACGCATCAGACTTGGCCATCTGCACACCGGCAGAGAGAATGCCGCCCAGGGTACCATGCACGCAAGCCGAGACCCGCTGCAACAGCCCCTGCCGTGTGCGCGACAGGTGACGGCGGAACTCAGCAGGTTGGCCGGCGACAAAGTTTCGAAGTGCCTGAACGGATTGACCACGAAGAAAGCAAGAGGTCGGGGCGGAAGGACCGCCAGGGAAGTCGCGCACAGCCAACAGCACCGCGAAGATGTAGACCACAGTCAAAGCGGACTTCCCGAGTCGGCCGCGGTCCTCAACCACAAAAGGGTAGTACCGGTGAACACCCTGCACTGGGGCGGAAGACGCCCGGTCCGCTGCCAACTTAGCATGCTCCGCCTCGGTCGCCGCGATTCCCGGGATGCACCAGCGGGGGTCGTTGCTCCAAGTTTGATGCTACTACCAGTAGTCGCTACTACCCTGTACCTGTACTGATTTCTACTACAGGGTACAGGTACGGATACTTGAGCTAGACGCAACATTCAAGAAATCCACACAGAAATCCAGAAGGAAACAGGTACGGATACTGCATGTCGGCATCACTAAGAGGCATATCATACGGACATCGCGTCATCAGATAATCCTTGTCATCATCTACCGTTCGCGCACCGCGGGCTGCCACGTCGACAACGCTAACGCGTGACAAGAGATGTGATTCATACGGACAAATATCAAGATGCGTTGGTCTGTCATCAGATATCGCAAGAAATCGACCGGCGCTTCTAGTTCCGCCGCCGCCATCGGGCCCGCAAACACCATTTTTCCCCTCGTGTCTCTCGCCCCGCCCGTCCCGCCCATCCACACTGGACAGTCATGGAGCGTCCCAGCCAGCTTTGCCGTAGACGAAGTTAAAGGGCTTGCACTTACCTACGGCAACGCGCAGTCGGAGGGCAGCGCGTACCCTCGGATGCTGGCCATTGCCGGGGCCGCACTGGACATAGACATGGACACACCGCATACAGACGAAGCGTACACCGATGAGGATGACAACGGGGCCACGCCCCATGGCCACGCGAGCGCACGCCATCCTAACCGTGCAGGCAACGAGAAGCGAGACAAGGATCAGGCACTGCGCCGGCTGTCGAGGGATGACCACGCGCGGGCGGGCGAGACGGGCGCAGCGCGGTGGCGGCGGGCGAGGCGCCAGGGCTGCGGCCGCTGCGCCCCGCCAGTGCACGAGCCTTCGCGCGTAGCTCCCGCGGCGAAACCGTGAACCCAGGGGAAACATGACCCCCCATAGTGCGGGGAGGGCGGGTCTCCCATGTGGTTTCGCCCCGCCTGGCTGTCCGTTGCGGAGATTGCTCGGTGGAGCCTGCCATGGCGTCGGCGGGTGCCGGGCAGGTAGGTAGACTGGGCGAAAATGTTTTGAAAATGGGCTGGCCGAGGCCGCTATCTGATGACGCGTGTATACTGTACACGGGGGCATTTCCAAATGGAAATGCCCCCGTGTACAGTATACACGCGGGTCTGTCATCAGATAGCGGCGCGGGGCATGTCATCAGTTACGACGTGGCACGCTCCGGTGCGAGTATTTATCCGATGACAGGATTATCTGATGACGCGATGTCCGTATGATATGCCTCTTATTAGTAATCACATTAGAGGCATATCATACGGACATCGCGTCATCAGATAATCCTGTCATCGGATAAATACTCGCACCGGAGCGTGCCACGTCGTAACTGATGACATGCCCCGCGCCGCTATCTGATGACAGACCCGCGTGTATACTGTACACTGGGGCATTTCCAAATCGAAATGCCCCCGTGTACAGTATACACGCGTCATCAGATAGCGGCCTCGGCCGGCCCGTTTTCAAAACATTTTCGCCTAGTCCACCCACCTGGCAGGTTCCACCGAGCGATCTCCACAACGGACACCCAGGCGGGGCGTACCCACATAGTGACCCCCCCTCCCACCACTACGGGGGGTCATGTTGCCCCTTTGTTGTCCTCGTCGGTGTACGTTCCGTTTGTGTGTGGTGTGTCCATTATGTCCAGTGCGGCCCCGGCAACGGCCAGCATCCGAGGGAACGGGGTCGCGCTGCCCTGCTATTGCGCGTTGCCGTAGGTGCGTGCAAGCCCTCCTCCTTCGTCTACGGCAAAGCTGGGACGCTCCATGGCTGTCCAGTCTGGATGGGTGGGAGGGACGGGGCGGGAGACACGAGACATGCCTGTGTGTGGTAGAACATACTGTGTTTGCGGGCGCGATGGCGGCGGCCGAAGTAGAAGCGGCGTGCGATATCTGATGACAGACCAACGAATTTGATGTTTGTCCGTATGAATCATATCTCTTGTCATGCATTAACGCTGTCTACGTGGCATCCCACGGTGCGCGAACGGTAGATGATGACAAGGATTATCTGATGACGCCCTGTCCGTATGATATGGCTCTAATTGGTCGCTACTGTGTCACCGATTATCATACTGTACTACCTATACTATGCGGTCAGCTGACGGTACCGGTACCTCCGTCATAGCTTTGTGTGTATTTATGCGCTCGACGGCCGACCTCCAAGCTTTCAAACATTACTCGGACTTCCCCTTGCATTCCATGCGGAAAGTCCAGGAGACCCTGAGCCACCACATCCACACGGTCCGCTTCACAAAGCTTGCTGCGCGTATGCATGCGAGCGGCCCCGACAATCACCGCTTCCGGGGCCGCCTCTTTCGCTCTGCAACCGCTTTCTTGGTGACTAATCCTCGAGATGAAGGTCGCCTCGGTGAAGTCCGCGAGCGTTTCCCAGAGTACTACGATTCCATGTTCCGCGTTGCCTCTTGCCGCCCATTCGGCCTTCCGGCGGCTCATGTCCTCTCCCTAAGCGAGGTCTGCCCCTTACTTGCAGCTCCGATTTTTGCCCTTTCACGGTACAAGGCATGCATGCTGCCCCGTTTTGAGGTTGCTGGTGTGGAGTTCACTCATGATTCGGCTTGGGCGGTCGCGTAAGCTGGTCATGTGGTACGTTATTGCTTTGGGGGCGACTACAATCACGCCGCACGCGAATGGGCGGCACAGGCCTTTTCCGACGTTTGCCATGACGTTTAGTCCGCCGTAGAGTAGGCGTTGGTGTCCAGATTTTCACGGATCCATCGGTGCTTGTTTGTCTTCCGAAGGGCAGCGATGGCGGCCGGCCGGCGCCGATGTTGGGTTTTTTTGGTGTGGTGGTATCCGTGGGAACACGGTTGCTATCGATACCACCATTGCCCCTGTCCTCGGCGTGTCAAGCTCGTATGCAACGATTGCATTGCGGGCCGCAGAGCGCCACAAAATCCAGAAACTATGACGGCAAGCGTGTCCGAAACTTACGCCGCGCCGGCATGCTTCGTTTTGTTCCCTTCGCCATCTCCGAGTTCGGCTCGCTTGCCCCGCACGCTAAGGCTTACTTGGTGGAGCTCGCGAAAGCTAACCATATACGCACACTGGCCAGAAAATCGGCCAGCTCTTGTCAGCCTGGCGCCGCCGTAGTTTCTACTTTCTCATCCACATGTTGCATGCAGACAACGTTTATATTGGCGGGGTCACGGCAGGACCGCGTGCGGCACGTGATGGTGTTCATGCGCCTGCGTCGCGTCGCTCGTCATCTTGTGTTGCTATGACCCGGGTCATCGGCTGCAAGCGCACTCGTTGCGGCTGATGGCCCACCCCTGCGCGGTGGTCCCCATTTATTATTGGTTTCTTGTTACCCTTTCCGTTTTTTCCGGTCGTTCCTTGGCTTTCAGTGTTTCTCTAGACCCTTTGGTTCCTTGGCGACTTGCCGGCTTCCTGGTTCCCGTGGCTCTTCCATGGTTCTTGGCTTCCTCGCCTCTTGCTCGACCCTTGCTTTCATGTTTATATCTCTTGCTGGTAACCTTTCACAATTGCTTTTTAGTTCTGATTTTAGTGCGCATAGTCACTATGTTAGAAGCACTGATGTGAGAAATGAGTCATTTACCCGCGACTACTCAGGAGGTTCCCGGCTCTCATTTCAGGGCAATATCGACCGGGCCCATGTTCCGGGTTAATCCGGTTGATGCTTGATGATGGTTGATTAGGCCTTCTGAGTTTTTTGAAATTTCGTGAGGGGTTTCGTCAGACATGCTGAACAGCTGAACAGCATCAAGGGAAGGGTCGGGTGAAGGCCAAGCACCCGGGTACGGGTAGTCGTCGTCGTCGGTGTCATGTTGATAGGCAGCCAAATTCTAGCGATCATCTAATCCTTATCATCCATTATCTTCGCCGCCTCGCGCCACAATTGTTCTCAAATCCATACTGCACCGTGCTGCGCCCAAGCGGGGCACGCTGACAGTGCGCCACGGTTCCGATTCCCGCAACGCAGGGGTGCCCACTGGTCGGGGGCATCGCAAGCTGCGCCGCGCACTTGGCTGCCGAGCGTGCGGGCGTCGTACACAGCATGGCTGGGCGTGTGGCGGCGTCGGCGGGGCAGCTGCTTGGATGCCTGTACGATCTGCCGGCCGAGCTGTTTGCCCAAGGCCGCGCCGGCGCGGTGTCGGAGCACGCCAGCGACGCCGGACAGGCCGTGAAACAGGAGGATCATGAAATGGACGGGGAGGAGCCGGAGCCGGCCCCGCGCGGCAACGGCAACGGTCCGCGGATCAACGCCGAGGAGACGGCGGCGGAGGCTGGCGGCAGCGGGTGGGCGCCTTTCCGCCCTGCATCCCTGCCCGTGCGCCCTCCCCCCTGAACTCCCGGCGCGGTCTCCTCGGTCCCGGTTCTCTTGCCAGACCAGCACGCCGTCTTGTCGGGTGCTCCTGGATCCCCCCCTCTCTCCCCCGCGCGCTGCCACCTCAACATATTCCTAACAGCAACCGCCTGACACACATTCTCAATGATAAGACGATGCGTCTCAATTCGCATCAACCAAACATCTGAGGTCTATCTTACATCCCATAATTAGGATAGCTCGCCGTCCACTGCCGGTCTTTTTATCATTGCAGTGCATTTCTCTTTGTGCCGCTTTTTGCCACAACAACCTGACCACAAGTATATTTTCGTTCTGGCATCACGCACCCGCAAGCAGCGCTGCAGTCAAAACCGAGCTTGGAGCTGTGAGCTTTTGCCCACTCTCCAAGAGAACTTTGCTTTCCCGCCCCTGAAAGTACTCTATAGATTGGATCCGCAGCCACACCACGCCCGCCACTCACTCGCTCCCCCCCCCCCCCTCCCCCCCGAAGCACCCCACACTGGTCCCAGGCCGGCGCCACGTGCGTCACCTGCGGCGTGGGCTTCGACTCGCCCGGCTTCGAGACTCCTAATGAGCAGCGCGCGCACTTCCGCTCCGACTGGCACCGCCTCAACCTGAAGCGCAAGTTGGGCGGCCGGCCTGCGCTGAGCGAGGCGGAGTTTGAGCGCCTGGTGGGTGAGGATGGCAGCGACTGTGAGAGCATCTCGGGTGGGTGTCATGCCCCCCCCCCCCCCCCCCCCTCTTCTCTAACCGCTTCGCCCTGCAGCATCTCTCCATCCATCCTAGCCACGGAGCGCCACAGGCCCGCTAAGGCGCGATGCGTCTGCGGATGCGGCGACAGGCTCTGACACGGATAGCGACATCGAGGAAGCGGGGGAGGAGGAGGAGGCCGAGGGGGAAGGGGCGGCTGCGGCGGCGCCTGGCAGGGGGCCCAAGGTGCGACCGGCGCTATGGTCCCGTGGCGGCGGTGTGGCGCTCGTGCAGGGGCCAATCCTTTCAATGCGGGCGGCTGTTTGGGGGGGGGGGGGGGGGGGGGGGGGGGGGTCACTGCTGCCCGTCCTCAAAGGAGTAACGCTGCGGCGGCTTGGAGCCTTGGAGCACAGGGGGAGGGCAGGGCAGTGAGAGAGCCCTGTACGGGTAGCGATGCCGCAATACGGACATGCCCAATAGCCTGTTAAAGGGCGAATGTAGACAGAGCTCGGGCGGAACCAGGGAACATCTTCCTATAGGTGGCGTGCACGCTTCATCGGACCGTGGCTTATACAAAAGGTTCTCACTGTTGCGTCGGCATCCCGTAAGCGCAGGTGATTGGGGAGAGAGAGCCTCTAGTACCGCTCACCATACACAGCTCCGCCTCTTCCCCCTGGTGCCCGCCTGAACCCCCCCCCCCCCCCCCCCCCGCCCCCCGGTGATCCACCTCCCCTCTCTTCATGTCATGCGCTCAGGCGGTCTTCTCCGCCTCAGACGGCCGCAAGCTGGCGGTGTGGCGCTGCCTGCTGGAGCCAGGGCATCAAGCGCACGAGGAGCGCAGCGGCCTTGGGGGCGTCGGCGGTGCTGTGGGGGGGCTGCGGGCCGGCGGGCCGGCGGGCCGCTGGGTGGTGGTGCTTGCGTCGGGCGGCCACTTTGCCGCGGCGCTGTTTCAGTGGCAGGAGACCAAGGGGAAGGGCGGCCGCCCGGGGCCCGCGCAGCCGGAGGCGCTGCTCCACAAGACGTTCCACCGCTACGTTGTCAGGTGGGTGCTCAGCACATCTAGGGTTCCCGCAACCCTGCCATCACAACGCGAGCTTTGCATTAGTGCTCAGCTTGAGACTTTTTCCCTCGCGGCTGGGAAGAAGGAGCACCGACTTCTTAGGATGCAGTGTTTAGTATTGAGTTCGGTTTTTCCCTGGAGGTGCATCCTTCTTTTTGGACCCCTCCTTCTTTGGGCCGTTTGGGCCATGTGGCAGCGACTAGGTATAGGCGTCTCGTCTGAGTGGTGCCTGCGCGCCGGCAGGGCCAAAGCGGGCGGGCGCCAGTCCACCAAGGACGCCACAGGCAAGAGCATCAAGTCGGCGGGCTCTGCGCTGCGCCGCGCCAACGAGGGCGCGCTGGCGAAGGACATCCGCGCCACCATGGACGCCTGGAAGCAGGAGGTCCGCCCCCCCCCCCCCCCCCCCCCCCCCTGTGTTCCTCCCCTCCACAATCCCGTTGCTATCTACCTTTTGCCTCTATGATTCAATATATTACCAACATAAGATGCAACAGCTGTATCACGACGAATCGATATGATCGATGCTTAGGTGGGCAATTGATCGATTCTATCGATGTTTAGGTTGACAATAAATTTATAGAATTGATATTTGGGGGTAGGATTGATCCAAGGCTTGTCTCGGCCGTTGCATAAGGGAGAATGTTCTTGATTCCTTGATGCATAACGCAAACTAACCCAAATCATGATTCTTGATGATCAGCCCTCGACCTTGGTGCGGATCCTTGGAGGGATGCGCAAGCCAGACAAACACTGGCATGACGCAAGCTCCCTCTTTGGCACCCGGCTCTCTGCATTGTGCCCATTATACACACACACACTTGTGAAGTTGATTTGAAGCGAGGCCCGCCTATTGCCACGCCTCGCTGCCCGGCGATGTTGCTTGGGTTCTGGCATGTGTGGTCAGCATGTGCTCCGGGTGCCACCACGCCCTCCCGCAGTGACGGCTTCAAGCCCCCCCCCCCCCCCCCCCCCCCCCCTTCTGTCTCCCTCTCTCCCTCTCTCTCCATGTCTATCCCCGGCAGAATGACAAGAAACAACACAGGTGTAGTACGCACTGTTGCATTGCTTGAGTGAGAACCAATGCAACCAATGGCAATCAATGCTAATGTATATGGGTGCAAACGCATGGGGAAGGAAGCAGGTAGCCGGTCGCCGAAATTGGCACCCGTGCTAGTACCGATAAATGACAACCTGCCTGGATATGAGCCCCATCCTGGGGTTGCATGTACCCTGTAGGATCATATGCTATGGGTTCGACATGGACTCTTCCGCATTTTGGCGTTTTGCATATAGGGCAGCCTCTTGTTCGCAGTGTGCTTAATACCACGTTGCGCACACCCACACCCACACACACAAGTCATCTTTACTAAGAATGCTGCGGTGATGCCTCTTTAGTAGTACCATCGTATACCGTAGTAGGTGAGGGTAGTCCCCTCTCTCTTTCTCTCCCTGTTACGGTAATCACAATCGCCCCAGTTCAGCGCCAACAGCACACACTGTAGCGATACCTGCCCCTCACGGGGTCCTGCCCGCTGCGCCCCGCAGCTGGCGAGCGCGCACCTGATCTTCATCCACAGCTCGAGGTCCGACACGGGCACACTGTTTGTGGGCGACGGCGCGCCCTTCAGCCGAACGGACCCCCGCATCCGGCGCATCCCCTTCCCCACGCGCCGACCCACGCTGGCGGAGACCAAGCGCGCCGTGATGACGCTGGCCAACGTGTGGGTAGTACCGGCAGGTGCCCCCCCCCCCCCCCCCCCCCCCCCCCTCTCCCCCCTCTGTCACCCCACTACATGGTCTTACACGTCCACGCACCCGCCAGTAATAAGAGTCTCGGACCCTTTTCTTCAGTGATAGGGCGATGTATGTAGGGTGCGACGTTGCAGAAATGTTACGTTTACGCTGCAGTACGGGACATCCGTCTACACATTTACTGTTTCGGATACATTTACGAGCACATACCGAAATCGATATTGAACTCTCCACTTCATGTAAGTGTCCGAGAACTTTATGTGTGGCGTGAACGTGGCCGTGCAAGGCCATGAAGCCGTCTACCTTTCCGTTTCTGACCGCCCTTCCAACTAAACTCGACCTTCCCTCCCTCATGCGCCGCCCACCTGCTCTCTGAACACTGCCACCCGGGCGTCACCACAGCCTGTCCTGCCGGGCCACATGGGCCTCTCACCATCTGAGTCCCGCTCGCACCACTCCGCATGCGCCGCAGTTTGGAGATGAGCATGGTTCATGTTACCGTTGCAGTCTGTGTGGCATCGCCAGCTGCTCGTTTGTGACTTGACATGTCCTGTCGGGGAGTCAACCCAAGCGATGGGCCGTATTTCACAATCCCTTGTACCCGGGATCTCCGGGGCACAGTTTCTAATCCATTGGTTCAGTCATCCTCACGCCTGATTCAAGTGGAATTATCAATGGGGCAGCGTGCTTGTGGGTCACTTGGGGGAAGCTGGTGCCTCAAGCAACTATTAGGAGCAACGAAGGGGGGAACCTTAATAACGGCGCGCTAGACCTTGCTTTCAAGACCTTGTTAATGTCAGGGAGCTTTATAACCGTCCGCTGTTTGAAGTCTCGGAGTCATCATTGATCTTCGTTATCCACCACTGGCCCGTAACATTGTGGCGTGAGAGAAGAACCTTTTCCCCGATGTTTTCCCCTGACGCCCGCTCTGCGCTCAACTGACGTCCCCCCCCCCCCCCCCCCTCGCGGGTTCCCCTCGTTGTCTTTGAAGAGAAACCGACACCCCGCGACAAGCGGCCTGCCAAGGCGGCAGCCATCGCTGCCCTGGCGCAGCCCAGGGAGGCCGCAGCGGCCCCCCCGCCCAAGGAACCGGAAGAGCCGCTAGTGCCGGACTCGGCGCTGCACGTCGCGGCTCGCGCGGGCGACGCGGAGGCTGTGCGCGAGCTGCTGGAGGCGGGGGGCGACCCGGGCGCGCGGGACGCCCGGGGGCGGCCGCCCTACGATGTGGCGGCGGACAAGCCGACGCGCGACGCGTTCCGGCGCTTTATGGCGGCGGAGCCGGACAGGTCGGCCACCCCCCCCTCCTCCCCATCCCTATCTTCTTCCGTGCCGAGGGCGAACTCCCTCCAAGAACCTGGCCTGGCCGTGCACTATTTCGGCATGCAGTGGGTGGTCGATACTATGGAAGCTGATGATGGGTTTGGCCCGGGTGGTCCCTAGTCTGGGACCAGTCTAGGCCACGGAACACAAGACCAGTTGCTGGCAGTCTCGGTGATTGCGGCCATACTGTGGAGGGACTTGTTTTATGAAATGTGTTTTTAGCGCCGCTGCCATGCTGCCATGATCGTGCGCCATGGGACAGCGCCCCTTTGCGCCGCCTCACTGTGGCCGGCGGCCTGGCGGTGGCTGCCGGCAGGTGGGACTACGCCGCGTCCAACATCCCCAGCGCGCTGACGGCGGAGCTGGAGGAGCAGCAGGAGGCCAAGCGGGTGCGTGTGCTCGTGGTCCACGGGAGAGGCTGAGCTTCTCCGCCGCCCTGGACCCCCGTGCCATCCCCCCCCTTCAGCCAGCTGGGACAATGGGACCCACCCCTGCCTGTCCGCACGCTCCCTGGCGACGTGGTAGGTGCGGCAGGGCGGTGTTGACGCGGTGCGCTGTGGCGGCGCAGGCTGAGAAGGAGGCCAAGCGGAAGGAGAAAGAGAAGGAGCGCAAGAAGGCGGCCAAGGAGCGCAAGAAGGCGGCGGCGGAGGAGGCCAAGGCCGCCGCGGAGGCCGACGTCGAGACGGCGGCTGCGGCGGCGGCGGCGCAGGCAGCAAAGTGAGCTGCCTCCCCCCCCCCCCCCCCCCTCCCCTCTGATTTGGCAACAAGCACAGCAGCGCCACCCTGCCAACCCCCTCTCCCCCCTGGTTCCCTCTCGCCCTCTGGTCACGGTGCAGCACCCATCCATGCATATTCTCCGCTCCAAATCACCCAAACATTCACACATTCATACTTTCAGAGGTAACGACCACCGGCGTGCCCCGCTTTCGGTTTGTTCGGGTCTCAAGTTTTGCGTGAAGATGAGACAATCAATGCCTGGAGCATGGACCTTAAGCGGACTTGGAGCGGTGTTGGAAGGAATGGCCGGCTATTTTGACCGCTAGTGTCCCGCCTACCCATCATCACCCTTTGGGTTACTATATATTTCTCACTGTTTTTACACCTTCTGCCAAAAAAAGCGTACTTTTGTTGTCGCCCCCGGGACAGGACTGGCAACAGTGAAACCCGGTTGAATTGTTGAACTCACCATCGAATTACATGAAAACCATCACTGATCTCTCGACTCGATGCTGTTCAGAAAGTAGTTATAGTTTCAGCCCGCGGACCCGATTTGAACACACCGTCTGTTGGGGGGGAGGAGTGGGTGGGGGGGGGGGGGGGGGGGTTAAAGGTAGTGGCCGGGCAGTGCAGGCAGCTTGGTGCATTTGGCGTGCTCTGACTTGCTATGCCTTTTCAGGCTCCGGCTGGGCGGCGGCGGCGGCAAGAAGGGCGGCGGCGGCAGCGGGGGCAAGAAGAAGGTGGGTGCGGCCGAGGAGGCGGCGGCGCGGCGCGAGGCGATGGCCGCCGCCGCCGAGGCGCGCATGAAGGCGCTGCAGGCGGCCAGCCAGCAGCAGCAGCTGTGGTGAGGCGGCGCTGATGGCTGCCTCGACGGCTGTCTGCCCGGCCCGGCCGGTGGTGCAGGCGAGGAGGCCGGCCCGCCCTGCCGCGCAGCAAGGTAGGCGGGGAGTGGTGCGTTCGCGGCCGCACCGCCCGGCAGCCGACCGCC
The DNA here is from genome assembly GCA_006384855.1 of Tetraselmis striata. NCBI lineage: Eukaryota > Viridiplantae > Chlorophyta > Chlorodendrophyceae > Chlorodendrales > Chlorodendraceae > Tetraselmis > Tetraselmis striata. Next base: position 37,631 of record VCJN01001963.1, read on the forward strand.
CGCGCGGTGTCGGCCCCGCCGCTGCAGCGGTGGGCGCCCTCGCGCTTGTCGGCGGGCTCGCGGCCACCCTGGCCCTTCTGTCGCGCACCGTCAGGCGAAAAATCTAACAATTCGAACCCGCGATATGGCTCGACCCCACCACATCTTTTGCTCCATCCCTCCCCGCTGCTGCGGCGTGATTATCCCGTGTCGGCGCTGTAAGGGATGTATACGCAGTACATGCTGGCATGCCGCCGCCAGACGCCGCGATGCAGTGGCCCTGGCGGAGCTTCCACCCCCCCCTCCCCCCTGGAGCTGTTGCAGGCAATGACACCAGTGTACACCAGCAGGTGCGACGATGATGGCCGCAACCGTCCATGATGCGTGGCTGTGCGGATGTGCCCCATGACAAGGCAGTCACGGGAGCATCAGGGCCTCGGGGCTATCATATCGTACATGCGTCCCTATCGATGTGTTCATCGCTGATTCTCCCGCCGTGGTGGGCGGTCATGGTTGCGGTTGCGGGCGCATCGGCAGAAGAAACCCAGCCCAGGTCCACGCTTCACGCGCTGTTCAAGAAAGCCGATCGTGGGCAAGCCCCATCTTGCCGAGCAATAAATCTTCTCGGGAGTGCGATACGTATTACGGTACGCTACAGAGGAGGCATTGCGAGGGGGGGGTCTGACGCCAAATAAAGTGGAAGTATTCGCATTCCTGCTAGCAAAAGCCAACGCGCCATGAAGGGATGGGGGGGGGGGGGGGGGGGGGGGGGGGCAGAATAAGGAGGATTGTAAAGCCCTCCGATGTTGACGCAACCTGCCTACAAATCAAGGGCCTAAACGCTGGCGCGAACCCCCCACCTGGCCACCGCGGACACTCTCCTGATAGCACATCCTCGATTGTCTCATATTCACTCCTTCCGCACGCCAGGCAGTGTTTTCGCTCCGGCAAGACGCGAATCCGCACCGATATCGACAGGCAGCGGGAAATACTCGGGTGCGTAATTGTATCATAATGTGCAGCCCGGGCACAACGACCCCCGCGGGACACTCGGGCCGTCCTATGGCATCTGGTTTGATGCATGCGAAGCGTGGACTCGGTATATCTCAGGTGTCGGTACGCACTCACGCTGCCATCAATTCCTCACACGCCAAGAACTTTGCCGAATTTTGGTTCAACAGCCACTCGTGACAACCTTGGCCCGACCCCATTCATATATTCTGTATGCTGGAGAGTGACTACGGCGCCTTGGCGCCGCTTGCTATATACATATTTACGGGCGTTAAAGCGCGCCGCCCCGTCTGCGACATCCAACGTGTTGTCGCACTACTGCACCTCGGGGTAAATTGCGACGCAGAAGAAAGTCGTGCCCTACGGCGCGCCTTGTTGCACGTCGTCGTTAAACCGCAGAGGGGCGGACCGATCGTCCACGAGCAGAAACGAATCCGTGGAGAGGGAGGCCAAGAACGTAGGGATGACAGGGTGTAGACGACATCAATCGATGTGACGTTGGGTGATGGTGCGGCGCCACGCCTCGTAAGCGTTGCGAAGGTCATTGTGGACGATGACGGCACGTGGGCCAAGCTTCTCGGCGATAAGGCGGACGCCGTGGATGAGCATAGAGTCGCCGGCGGAAATACCGACACCGAGCTGAGACGGCGCAAGCATCGACACATACGCCTCCTTCATGTGGTCTACGACCATTGCCCGCTCCGCTACGCACCGCTCCGCCTCCTTGACTTCCACAGGCCGCACGTCCGGGCCCCCGCCCTCGCCTAGCTTCTTGATAGGGTCCACAAGCCTAGCAGAGGCGAAGAGTCGGTTGAACCACCCGGGCAGGCGACCTTGGAGGTACATTATTGAGGCGGCCTCCGACAAGGCGCGGACCACCGCAGGCCCTGACGCCGGGGCGTATTCGCCCACCAAGCAAAGGAGATACTCGTTGCGCATGCCTGAGGGCCCCGCCGCCACGTGCTGCTTGACTTGTTGGTATGGCACTCGCGTGTTGGAACGACATAGCGCCACCTACTGCGCTAGCTTGTCCTTTTTCCCCTCATGGGCATTCTCTATCGTCTGGATGCCATCCCCGCATATAGCGGGTCACTCAAGGGTTTTGGCCTCGTGCTGGTTTTAACGGTACGTACAGTACATGTAGTGACCAAACCTTTTATAACAGAGAAAGCATATACATGTATGTTCACTAGCCTATTAAGCAGAAGGAGCAGCTAATGCAGCAAAAGCTTCGCGACCAGCATTATGCTGGGGTTCGTCTGGTTCGATCTAATCTTTCTAATCGATAGGACGGGGGTTAGTACGGGTATAGTAAGGATTACATGTGATACTTCCTCCGCAGTGGCAGGGCAACCACTAAGGGTGCCAGGTCAGTTATATGCGGACGACGCTGTTGGTATCACAGGCTCCGATAACCTGCATGCCATGTTCGCCCACTTCTCGCAGTGGGCGGAGGACCATTTTAAGGGGTTTGGGGTACTTGAGTGTGGGGTGATGCACTGTGAGATTCAGATGTGACATACAGGTGACGAAGCACTACTACTAGCGACTATTATTTATCCGTGAAGGCTGCTACTGGTGGCGGCACGTCCATCCAGTTACGTGCGAGTACATCCGGCGTTATTGCCGGCGGGCGATAAATCCTTTTTGTCATCATTCTGGAAGTCGTACCAGCCCGGTGAAGCGTACATGGCACTGACGTACAAGGTACAAGGTTGTCCGTGTAGTACCGGGTAGTACGCGATATATTTATTACGCCGGTACCGGGTATCGAGTACGAACCCTAGTCGTCCTGTGGATAACTACGACTATTAGTACATGGGAGCGCAAATCGCAGCCGTACGTATTTGGTAACACTGGGGAATTTGTGTACATTATAGCTAGTACTGCTGAACGGGCCTGCCAGCCGTCCGATCAAAGGTCATCAGATGGGCGGTTTGGCTGCCATGTTTTGCCAAAGAGTGCTCACGTTACATAAATATTCGCGAGGGGGAGGGCGGGGGCAGGCAGCGGTTTGCCGAAGAATGTTTGAATTACAATATTCGCGACAGCTGCCATCGGGGGATGTGGCCCGGGGGGGGGGGGGGGGGGGGGGGGTGCGGGGGCGGGGGGACCACGCCCGCCCCGCCCCCCCCCGCCCCCCCTCGCCGCCAGCCGCTCCCGCCTGGGGGGGGGGGGGGGGGGTAAGGGGGCGGGGGCTACTGCTTGTTCTTGTTCTTGCGTGCCCGCGGGACCCTCCGCTTCGACGATCTCGCTGCCTCCGCCTCCGCCTCCGCCTCCGCCTCCGCCTGCGCCTCCGACTCCGCCTCCGACTCCGCGACCGTCAGTTTCTTACCTCGGCGTTTCTTCACTGGCCTCTTCCGCTTCTTGTCATCCGTCAGTGTCTTCACCACCCCGGGAGGCTGTGCCGTCGACGACGCCGCCATGAGCTTCCTTACCTTCGCGTCGGGACGCCCCCTGTGCCCAGACACCCACAACAAGCCACAATCGTTTCGCCTTTAAGCGGCTGAGGATGCGGCCTCCTCGGCCACCACGAGTTGCGCCGCTGGCACTGTGGAAGCCTTGGCGTTGAGGTGGGCCTTAACGGCGCTCCCGGACGAACCTGCGCGCGGCACAAGTTAGCCACGAGGGGGTGCGTGCTAATGCGGAGGATGGAGTGTTTTGTTGCGCGCCCACCTTGTCACGCGTTTCCTCATGTCTTTCTCGTCCTCCTCGATGCCGGCGGCGCGGACACGCGAGACAACAAGGCTCGCCGCCCACGTTTGCCCGGGGGGGCGAGGTCGGCCATGGCGCTGTGAGCGGTGAAGGGGGGGGGGGGCGGGGGGGGTGGGGGGGGGGGCGGCCGAGGTGGAGAAACTAACACCCAGTCGACGACCGCCTTCCGCAGCAGTCAACGACACATCGGAGGCGAGGAGCAGCGCGCCACTACTATTTATATGCACGTATTGTCAAGAGCTAGTCGGTGCGGCATTGTGTCGGTGTAATTTCGCAATGTTTATTGTTGAAGTAGCACGGCGTAATGGATACGGCGAGTGAATCCGGGATAATGTGTGCGACGAATGTGCGCGCGCAGCGGTGTGCGGCGGTGTGCGGCGGTGTGCGGCGGTGTGCACCGATGTTAATTTAGTGTGAATATTATATCGGCCGTAGACGATCAGGTCTGGCAGCACCGCCCGTGCTTGTAAATAAGCGACAATGGATCTAGTCTCCCGCTAGTCTGTGCACCGCCAGTGCACTCCGCAAGCCTCGCCTCCATCCGCGTCGGAACCGGTAGTAAGTGTTGTTGTGTGCGCACATCGTGACAACATTACACGGTGGCAATTGCAATTATTAGCGGTGGATAATGTGAAGGCGTTTTCGAAATCGACAAAGAATGAGGCGGTGCTGGCGGAGTGCATTGGCGGTGCATAGAATAGCGTGTCCCTGGGGTTTTGGCTGCATCGGACGCCGTATTCCCACCCATCCGGCACGGAATGTCCGGTTTTTACACATTTGTGTGTTAATAAAGTGTGAATATTACGCGTCTTTTACGCCGGGTGGATGGGCATCCGGCGTCCGATGCACCCCAATTATTTGCAGCACGCTACTCTACGCACCCCCAACGCACTCCGCAAGCCTCGCCTCCATCCGCGTCGGAACCGGTAGTAAGTGTTGTTGTGTGCGCACATCGTGACAACATATTACACGGTGGCAATTGCAATTAGCGGTGGACAATGTGAAGGCGTTTTCGAAATCGACAGAGAATGTGGCGGTGCTGGCGGAGTGCATTGGCGGTGCACAGAATAGCGTGTTGCTGGGGTTTTGGCTGCATCGGACGCCGTATTCCCACCCATCCGGCACGGAATGTCCGGTTTTCACACATTTGTGTGTTAATAAAGTGTGAATATTATGCGTCTTTTACGCCGGGTGGGTGGGCATCCGGCGTCCGATGCACCCCAATTATTTGCAGCACGCTACTCTACGCACCCCCAACGCACTCCGCAAGCCTCGCCTCCATCCGCGTCGGAACCGGTAGTAAGTGTTGTTGTGTGCGCACATCGTGACAACATTACACGGTGGCAATTGCAATTAGCGGTGGACAATGTGAAGGCGTTTTCGAAATCGACAGAGAATGTGGCGGTGCTGGCGGAGTGCATTGGCGGTGCACAGAATAGCGTGTTGCTGGGGTTTTGGCTGCATCGGACGCCGTATTCCCACCCATCCGGCACGGAATGTCCGGTTTTCACACATTTGTGTGTTAATAAAGTGTGAATATTACGCGTCTTTTACGCCGGGTGGGTGGGCATCCGGCGTCCGATGCACCCCAATTATTTGCAGCACGCTACTCTACGCACCCCCAACGCACTCCGCAAGCCTCGCCTCCATCCGCGTCGGAACCGGTAGTAAGTGTTGTTGTGTGCGCACATCGTGACAACATTACACGGTGGCAATTGCAATTAGCGGTGGGTAATGTGAAGGCGTTTTCGAAATCGACAGAGAATGAGGCGGTGCTGGCGGAGTGCATTGGCGGTGCACAGAATAGCGTGTTGCTGGGGTTTTGGCTGCATCGGACGCCGTATTCCCACCCATCCGGCACGGAATGTCCGGTTTTCACACATTTGCGTGTGAATATATATAGTGTGAATATTACGTAGGCGTCTTTTACGCTGGGTGGATGGGCATCCGGCGTCCGATGCACCCCGAATCTCACCAACACGCTACTCTACGCACCCCCAACGCATTCCGCCAGCCCCCCCTCTTTCCGCGCAGGTCCTACGTTCCATTGTATGTATATACATACGTACATGTACTGCTCCGAAACCAGCCCAAACTTAATGAGTGCACAAGTGTAAATGGGGGGGGGGGGGGGGGGGGGGTGTGGCGGCGGGGCATCCACTCACACATACCCCGGCGATGCATGACAGATATTACATGCCGTGGCGGGTCGGCGGGCCGACCCGGCGGGCCGACCCGGCGGGGGGGGGGGGGGGGGGCGTCTATTCAACTACACGTGCGACAGTGTCGTTTCGTGGAGCAGTATATGTGCCCGGCCTCATTTATACCGCCCCCTACCTGCGCTTCATGGTCCACCCCTACGAATTACTTAGCACAAACCGCCATTACTTAATAGGAACCTAGCACAGCCAGGCTTATATGCCCGCTTTGCCGATCAACTTCTACGCACTTTCCGTCCCTTAACCGCCGGACATGGGGGTTAAGCCGCCAGCCTCGGCAGTTGCTTAGCCAAACTTGGCATCCCGTACCGTGTCCATGGCTTCGCAGCTCTGCCGCCGGCACACGCCGAGTCCGGCGCTTGCTGCCGCGGGGTTGCGCACGCATGCACGCACGGTAATACGCCGCCGACGCCGCCACGCTTACTTCCACCACCTTCGCCAGCCGCAGCTTCGCACGCCTTTCCGCCGACATACGAAACGCACGAATCCCCCCCCGTCCCCGCGTCATGTATATTATATTCGAGGCGACTATGCGGGGCGCAGCACACGCCGCGGCGTGGGTCGGCGGAGCGACAGGCGGCGGGAGCCCTAATGGCCGGGCAGTATCCACACCCACACAGGCACCGCCGCTCACCTCCGACGCGGATGAACCGCCTCCCAAAGGAAACATGCCGGTTGGTGGTAAGCCCAGCAGGCGTGTGTGGGGTGCCGGCGCCGGTACTGGTGCGACGGAGCTGTCGCGTCAGGAACCGCACCGCATGTGGAGCAACACATGGCGGTGCCGGCCCCACCTATGTCTAGGGCCACCTCCTCACAACACCCCGCCACGACGGCGTCGGCCACCGCCGACGGCGCCGTTGCGGGGGGGGACGCCCTGCCAGGCGACGATGATGCGCCTGGTGCGCCGCGTCAGGAGGCGGAGGAGGCCGTGGTCGAGGCGACTGATCGGGCTGAGGGGGTTGTCGAGGCGAGCGAGGCTGCGCTCGCGCCACCCGCCCCGCAGCCACCTGCGGGACATGCCGACTTGCTCGTCGCCATGTTGACCGGAGCACTACGAGCAGTGGCGGGAGGCGGCCACATGCACTATCATGTGCGTGTCCTGGCCGGACGCCCGTCATGCGTGGACTGCGGCCAACGGACGGACTGGGAGTGTTGCTGCGACGGCACCCCGGCTTTGTGCGGCCCCAAGTACCCATGCATGGCGACCCATCAGCGGGCAGTCCCCTGCCCGACCACGGCCACGAAGAGGGCGGAGTTCCGCCATGTCAGGGACGCGTTCCACGACGCGACTCGCGCCGCCGTGTGTGAGGCTTCCGAGAAGGCACGCGCGGCTGGTAGGGTGCGCAGGGTGAGGCGGCGGACGGCCCAGGAGCTGAAGGAGAGCGAGACATGCCGTCAGTGAGGTCGGGCGCAATGTCATTGGGTGGGGCACACGGACGTGTAACACTTGCACTTTGCGCGTACTGCTGGGTTACATCCAGGCTGCGTCACACTATGCAACCGGAAAGCTTGCGTTGCTACTGCAAACAATGCGACGCCTCACTCTGTAGCAACCGCTGCCGCGCCTATCCCACAGCCGCTGCCCCCCCCCCCCCCCCCCCCCCCGCGCGGGATCCCCGCCATCAGCAGCTTGCACTTGCACTTTGCGCGTACTGCTGGGTTACATCCAGGCGGCGTCACACCGGAAAGGCTGCGTTGCTACTGCAAACGATGCTACGCCTCACTCGGTAGCAACCGCTGCCCCGCCCATCCCACTCGGGATGCTGAGAGCAGCTAAAGGGCACCGGGGGCGGGGCAAGAGGGAGCAGAGCCAATGATTGTGGAAGAGCAGGGACCCGCTTGCATGCCATCGTATTATATCTTGCACAATATCTGTTGCTGCACTCATATCTCACATCACTAGCTTAGCTATAGTGATTCCCCCCCCCCCCCCCCCCCCCACACCGCGTACGCACAAGCCTGGGTATACGCATCAACTGCCCGCCGGGATGAGAAACTGGTATTGGTAGTGTGTCTGTGGGGTGGAGGGGGGGGGGGGCAAAAGAGCTGCCAATTGCTGCCAAGCTGGTGCGTTACATTGGGGCAGGCGCTGGGCAGACAATTGGGGCTCGCTTCAGAGCATTGTCTAGTGCCTATGCGGCTGCGCCGCCTCCGCCGCATGCAGACTCTGCGGGCTCACCAGCACCGCCACCTCAGTCATGCGGCCCTGCATCCCGCAGCCCGCCGCCGTCAGCCAGATCAGAGGTATCCAGAAGCCAGTGCTGGGGTTGTTGCGGCATGACCGCATAGTTTTCAGCGGCTGCCGTCCACAGCTTGTAATGCATCCCTTTCCGCCGATTCCGCTGTATGCGCTGTCTTGGCGCCGCGCTGCCCCGGCCGCCGCGCCTTGGCGCCGCGCTGCCCCGGCCGCCGCGCCTTGGCGCCGCGCTGCCCCGGCCGCCGCGCCTTGGCGCCGCGCTGCCCCGGCCGCCGCGCCTTGGCGCCGCGCTGCCCCGGCCGCCGCGCCTTGGCGCCGCGCTGCCCCCGGCCGCCGCGCCTTGGCGCCGCGCTGCCCCGGCCGCCGCGCCTTGGCGCCGCGCTGCCCGGCCGCCGCGCCTTGGCGCCGCGCTGCCCCGGCCCGCCGCGCCTTGGCGCCGCGCTGCCCCGGCCGCCGCGCCTTGGCGCCGCGCTGCCCCCGGCCGCCGCGCCTTGGCGCCGCGCTGCCCCGGCCGCCGCGCCTTGGCGCCGCGCTGCCCCGGCCGCCGCGCCTTGGCGCCGCGCTGCCCCCGGCCGCCCGCGCCTTGGCGCCGCGCTGCCCCGGCCGCCGCGCCTTGGCGCCGCGCTGCCCCGGCCGCCGCGCCTTGGCGCCGCGCTGCCCCGGCCGCCGCCGCCTTGGCGCCGCGCGGGGTATTGAGTCCTCCCCTCCCTAGTGAGCGCGTCCACCTGCGCCTTGCGCTCGGGGCCGTCCTCCTCCGTCACCACATTCTGCAACCCCCACCGCGTGACGAACCACGCAGCTCCTTGCATGCGCTTGTACATGTGCCCAAGCACCGCCTGGGGACGCGAAGCTCCTTCTCGGTCATGATCGCCTTCACCCGGGCCTCCTCGAGCAGCGGACCGGCGTTAAGAATGGAAAACGTTTCCATGTGGTGCAAGCAGTCCTCCATGACCCAGCCGAACTGCACCGTCACCTTGCCTGACCCTGCAGTCATGGAGGGGAATGCCGTCACGCCCACGCCCACGCCCACGCCCACGCCCACGCCCGGGGGGGGGGGGGGGGGGGTTACCTTTCGATTCTTGGACACTGCAAACGAAGGGCGCAACCGTCCATACCGTCTTCGCCAACGGGGTCCTCCCCCACGCCCATCACATCGTCCACCTTCGAGCCGCCGTCGTCCGAGACCGGCGCCGGCGGGCCGTTTCCGACGGCTGCAGCTACTCCTGCTGCCGCGCTTGTTGCTGCTGTTGCTGTTGCTGCTGCTGCCGCCCCTGCTGCTGCTGCTTGTGATAAGGCGGCCTTGCGGCGCAACTTAGCCGCACGCTTCAACGAGTGGCTACAGTTCGGGTATTTCCGGAAGTGCCGCTCTCGCGCCGTCCTTTCACTACTACCCGTCACGATGCCGTGGCAGTGCTTGCATGTGTACACGCCATCCTTCGACACACTCGCTATCCATCCCTTTGCCGGCATGCCTGCTGCCGCGCGCGGGGGGCGGGGGGGGGGGGGGGGGGTTGAGAGTTGGGGTGGATGTAACCCACCACCGGCAGGCAACACAGATGCGAGTGCGCGGCTGTCCGCGCTTGATTCAACGGTGAGCGGCGGTGACCGTGAGGCGACCCCGTACTTCATGCGCGTGCTGAGGCGTTACACAATCATCAGCAGTTAGGGCGGCTGCATTAAAACGCGCACCTACGAACACCACCTACCGCCTACCACCTACCGTACCACCTACATCCGCCCACACCTCCGCCCGTCGTGCCGCACATCGCGGCACACCGCGGGGTCAGCGGTCAGCGATGTGCGGTCAGCGATGTGCGGCGATGTGCAATGAGTGCGTACATCCGCATGTACTTAGCCCGGGTGCTCCGCGTCGGCGGGCGACACGCGAGCCCGCGTGCGCATATCAATTTGATGAAATTATGGAAACGAGAAATTCATATAGTACTTTACAGGTCGCGCGCGATAGTCGTCGCTACTGGGTATGAAATCCACGTCCCTCGTCCGTCCCGTATCGTCCCCGTATGTCGTCGTTCGTCACCAGTAGGGCACATTTACGTCACATCTGAATCTCACAGTGATGGCATTAGGCCGATATTCCGACGAGACCGCGTAACGCGAACTAGCTGCTCGATGGCAGCTTGGGGGAAAGGGTACCGGTTGTAAATGAATATATGTACTACTTGGGTACGGTCATTAAGTCGGATTTATGTATGCGGCACACAGTAGACGACCGGGTTAAGAAGGGTAAACGCGCCATTGCTGAGGCGCTCGATTCGGTATTATAGTCGGTAGGGCACGGGACGTAATTCCTATTTATGTGCGTGTGTCTGTCTTTAAAACCTGTGTATAATGCCGGTTTTAACTTATTTATGGGTGTGAAGTATGGGGCATGGATAGAACTAGCGGCGCAAATAAACTACATACCGTTCGTAATCAGTAGTATATGCGGTGCCTCATTGGGGTGGGTAAAAACTACCCTGGGATGGCCACTGCACCGATGACGCGGGAATTGGACATTGCGCCCGCGTAGAGGCTACGGCCGCTGCGGCACGGGCTCGGGCGTACCTTAAAGCATCCGACTTGAATACATGTATGATCCATTTAGTAGATCAGCCAAGTCGGGCGCGCCCTAACACGTGGACGTCGGGGACTGTGCGGTGGTTGGATCGACTAGCTAGGGCGAGCGTAGGGCTGGCTGAGGGGGCGCACCTTCTACCATGAGTGGAGGTCACTAGCCGCGCGCGATGCCGCCAAACTAGTAAAGGCATCGGTGTGGGCGCGTTACGAATCGTCGGTATCGTTGGCACGCAATAACACCTGGGGTATATATTTTCAGGCGTCTTATGCGTCAAACCCGTTGCCACAGTACGGTGTTGGTGTCCCCGCGGGGGTTGTGGCCGGGCTGCACATTCTGATACAATTTACGCACCCAAGTACTTCCCACTGCCCACCGATTGGCCCGGATTCATGCCATCCCTGAGCGGTTCCTGGAAAACCGACGGAACCAGGAAAGTTCGGAGGAGGCGAACAACAAAGTAGTAACTACGAGTAGCGACCAGGGCGGTCAGTCAATCGGCGTCGCAACCTCCGCCCCCTTCCCCCCTTGAAAAGTGCCCTGCATGTGGCGGAGGTGAATCTTCGAACATTAGTTGGTGGAGTGCCCGCGGTGGGGGTATCACCGTCATACTTTTGGGTTGTTAGTTCCGGAGTTTGGGGATTTTATTAGTAGTCAGTTTATTGCGTCAACACCTGAGGACTTAACTACCTTTATTTTGGGCGGGGTCCCCCCACTCCCTTCACGGCGCCCTGGATTTTACTGGGAATGGGAAATTTTTCCAACTATGGCGTCGGGCCCTCCCTCACATTGCGGCCTTCTTTGTTGCACATGTATCGCACTCCCGAAATGCGTTGCTCCGCGGGTTGGGGCTTGCCCCGACTCGCATTACTCGAATGGGCCGACGCCCAAACGGGTAGGGCGGACCTGTCGTGGTCAGTGCCGGGTATTTTGATGGCAGTGTTTTAGAGACGGTGATCCAACAGTGTTGGAAATTCCGTCACTGGCCTCTAATTAGTCTTGCAGAACGCTTCAGTAATTTGCTTGATGACTAAATGGAGCGTCCTACCCATCAGGTGAGGGCTTTCCGTGACTGGATTGCTGCCCAAACGGCCGTCGTAGAGACGCTGCAATAAGGGTTTCACTGGTGCCATTCCTGTCCCGGGGGCGGGGAAAAACACTTCCTCCGCAGTCATTAAAGGCCGCCGGGCAACAAAAAATCTGCCGACGGTGGCAGCGAGGTACTCCGCGTGCTGCATTATTATTACGGGGTAGTTGCTACTGCTCGAACTGAACACGTAGTGGCGTGACCGACTCTGACGACTGACGACTTGGCGGCCAACCCGGAAGATGCTTGCCCCACGGTGCGCGTGCTTGCAGAGCCAGCACCCTACGATATCGATACCTGCCGTGTTAGCAGTAGGGGGTCTATCCTCTGACGACTCAGCTTTAGCTAGCCCGCGCCCAGCCGACCGTCGCGTGACCTGAGGGTGTCAGGCACGGTACAGCCCGCTTTGCGGGGGGGGGGGGGGGGGGGGGGGGGGGGCGGAGGGGGGGGCAGATGCCAAAGCGTCAGCGACTCTGCGAGTGCGCCAAGAACCAGCCTTCCTTGTGGCTTCCCGAGGAAGGGAGGGCCTCAGCACGATGGTGTGCCTCAGGTCCAAATAAGCCAGACAGTGCAGTGAATGGGGCGAGCCGGAGGTGCGAGTGCGGCAAGAGCAGAACGCCTTCCTTCGGGCTGCCCGGGGAGAGCAGAACGTCGGCACGGTGGTGTGCTTCCTGCCCCGCCAAACCGGAAACTGCAATGAATGTGGTGAGCCGAATGTGCGAGTGCGGCAAGTGCCGGCCGTCCTTTGGGCTACCCGCGGAGGGCCCCACCTCAGCACGCTGGTGTGCCTCCTGCCCCACCAAGCCAGATGCCGCAGTTGATGTGGTGAACAAGAGATGCGAGTGCGGCAAAAGCCAGCCCTCCTTGGGGCTCCCCGTGAAGGGGCGCAGCTCGGCACGCTGGTGTGCGTCATGCCCCAACAGGCCTGACAGTGCAGTTAACGTGGTGCGCAAGAGGTGCGAGTGTGGCAAGAACCGGCCCACATTGGGGCTCCCTGGGGAGGGGCATGCCTCAGCACGCTGGTGTGCGTCATGCCCCACCAGGCCAGACAGTGCAGTGAATGTGGTGCGCAAGAGGTGCGAGTGCGGCAAGAGCCGGCCGTCCTTGGGGCTCCCCGGGGAGGGGCATGCCTCAGCACGCTGGTGTGCCTCGTGCCCCGCCAAGCCGGACGCCGCAGTGAACGTCACAGCTAAGAGGTGCGAGTGCGGCAAGAGCGTGCCTTCCTTGGGGCTGCGAGGGGAGGGGCGCAGCTTGGCACAGTGGTGTGCCTCCTGCCCAACCAAACCAGACGCCGCAGGGAACGTCACTGCTAAGAGGTGCGAGTGCGGCAAGAGCTTGCCTTCCTTGGGGGTGCCCGGGGAGGGCAGAGCGTCAGCGCGGTGGTGTGCCTCCTGCCCCACCAAGCCTGACGTCGCAGTGAACGTCAGCGGCAAGAGATGCGAGTGCGGCAAGAGCCTTCCGTCCTTGGGGCTCCCTGGAGAGGGGCGTGGCTTGGCACGCTGGTGCGCATCTTGCCCCGCCAGGCCCAACACCGCAGTGAATTTGCTGAACCGGAAATGCGAGTGCGGCAAAAGCCTTCCGTCCTCTGGGGTGCCCGGCGCTGGGCACCGTACAGCACGGTGGTGTGCATCATGCCCCACCAAGCCAAACAATGCTGTGCATGTGATGAGGAAGAAGTGTTAGTGCGGCAAGAGCCTGCAGTTCTTGGGGCACCCCGGGGAAGTGCACCGCACCGCACGCTGGTGCGCATCATGAAGCAGCACTCCAGATAGTGCAGTGAACGTACAGAGCAAGCGGAAGCGTGCAACTTGATGTCCTTTAAGCGCGAAATGCGCATGTTTCTGTCATTGCGCTGGGATGTCTGAGATACTGTTTTTAAAGCCAGCAGCGAGTTAGCTGGCGCAAAGCGGTTGCAGTTTGGCAAGCATGTAACGATGGAAATTCAACAATCAACACGGCTGCAGCAGTACAAAGTCCCCGCCACCGACTGGAATCTGAATTGCGGGGAGGTTTATAGTCATTGCCGATCCCCAACGTGTGCCGAAATCAATTGAGCACCAGGTGCATCAATCAATCATATGGGATTGGGGATGGCAAGGCTATCCCGCCTCAGGTTTTGGTGTACAGTGCACACCTCAATATCATCGCCCGGCGCGGGACACCGCACCACACGCTGGTGCGCATCATGCCGCACCACCTCAGACAGTGCAGTGAACGTACAGAGAAAGCGGAAGCGCGAACTGCGCATGTTCCGTTCATTGCGGTGGGATGTCTGAGATACTGTTTTCAAAGCCAGCAGCGAGTCAGCTGGCGCAAAGCGTTTGTAGTTTTGCAACCCTGTCAAAACAGATCGATGGAAGCCCAACAATCAACACAGTTGTTCTGGTGCCGCAGAACAAGGCCCCCGCCACCGACTGGGATCTGAATTGCGGGGAGGTTTATAGTCATTGCCGATCCCCAGAGTGTGCCGAAATCAATTGAGCACCAGGTGCGTCAATCAATCAAAAGGGGGGATTGCAAAGTTGCCACGCCTCCATGGCACTCGTATTTTGGAGTATAGTACACACCGCCATGGCATCGCCGCATGGTGCCTGAAGCCTGATCGTGCCTACACTCTTGTATGACGAGCTAGACGCTTGGAAATTCTACGGCCTGCGCCCACTCAAGGAAGGGTGTGGGAGGGATCACATGCGGTGCGGCGTGGTTGGTCCGCGCAGCTTATCATATGCAAACAAATCATGGGGAACGCTTTTCCAGTAGTTGCAAATGCTCATGAGGCACTTGGAATGTCGGCGGTTGTTGCTGGCGGAGGGAGGCATTGTGGGATTTCCCTGAATCACACTTTCCCCTGAATCACGACAGAAGAATCACAAACCACAGCAGTGGCAAATCCGCGCGGGATGATGCAATGACGGCATTGTTTTGTGGACTGGTGAACACTTGCTGTGCCGGGCATCCGGGCATGGCGAGTAGAGGCAGCGCTGCATTCTGGAGGCAGGCCTTATGTAAGCCTCATATGCACTGCGCTTACCTATCCACTTTGCGACTGCGCTCTGCCTTCTGCTGCTCGCTTCCGTGTAGCAGACTTGGGCGTCCCAGGGGCAGACATGCTGCCGCGCCGACTGCAGCACCGCCAAGTCGCCTCCAGTGGCCGCACCCGCACAGTAGTAATGGATTGATCGCGCAACATTCCTGATGCAGCAGTATCGAAATGTACCATATGCACACTAGAATTCTGCGCCTTCTCATGTTACTGCTTCCACCTCGCAGTCGCTGTAGAGGACCTTTCTGATTGTCCTTTTTTTATGGTGATTTCCTGATATCGCCTTCTGCTGCTAGCTCATGTAAATATATGCACACTAGAATGCTGCTGCGGAAAGATTTCGGGAATACCGTTTAGTAGCAGCAGTACAA
Source organism: Tetraselmis striata (assembly GCA_006384855.1). Lineage (NCBI taxonomy): Eukaryota > Viridiplantae > Chlorophyta > Chlorodendrophyceae > Chlorodendrales > Chlorodendraceae > Tetraselmis > Tetraselmis striata. Next base: position 52,828 of record VCJN01001963.1, read on the forward strand.
AGCGTAGGCTGTCTAATCGCTATCATGCAAGCTTAACCAACGAATGTATGAATATTTAGCATGCATACCGTAGTCACGCTATATTGGGTTCGCGGTACGTTATTGTCCTTTGTGACCTGCCCCGCGCAAAGAGAGAAACGAACTATATGTCTACGAGTACACGGATGTGGCTACACATCTCCGCGCGGCGACCTGATGACTACGAGTACGTCGATAGTACGACGGTAAGACGTTTACATATCACGCGACAGCAGGCCACAACCCCACTCAACGGAAGCCGAAATAAAGAGCCCGCGCGATATATACTTGTGGCTTGTGACATATGTTTCCCGAAGTAATACCGGGTTTTTTGGCCCAGAATACCGTGTTCCACTTCCGGATCAAGCAGGCCGCAACCCCGTGTGTACAACATGGTAAATAAAGTTTGCACCACGGGTCTACTGCACATTTACACAAGACTGCTCGCAGCCTCTTCGAGTGATCCTTAATTGTTGTGCCCCAACGCGCCATATTGGGAGAGTTTGGAAGGATGGACGGTGTAGCCCGTACACTCAAGCACATGCTGCGGTGAACATGATCATGGCGCCGAGCAGCAGCGGGGAAGCTCCAGCGCATATTTTCACGTGTCAAAACTGAAATTGGAGGACTGCATCGGCGCCCCGCAGGCAGATTAATCGTCCGTGGCCCTGCTCACAGGGTGGCTCTTTCATGCTGCGCGGGTCCATCGTCGCAAGCTTGTGGTCCAGGGCTGCAACAGGTGCGCCAACTCCAACCTCAGGGCATGTTTCACGTGTCAAAACTGCCAATACAGCACCGCCGCTGTGGAAGCTTGCGCCGAGCCCATCGTGATGCGATGTATACTTTGACATGGCCTGAAAGATATATGGAGTGGAGTGGATGGAAGCAACGGGTGCGAAGAGGGTGTTTGTACCCCGTTTCATGATCGACTTGTGCGGAATGTTGTGCATTCTTCCCATGGCATTTTGGTGTTGGTGCATGTCATGTGTTACCAGTTCGTTAGAGTCTATGCTCTTGGTGGTACGGAAAGGATGATAAGATTACCAATGGGCTGCCCCCCCCCCCCCCCCCCCCCCCCCCGTTATATTCCTTGCTGGCTACACTCTTGGTAAGTCGAGTCGTGGCGGCTTGCTGGTGGAACGACGGGTAGCTTGGGAGGCTCTGGTTAATGGAGTGACAGCGGCCGCGGGCGCACCCTCATGTGCGGCCAAAGGATCCGGTGCTGTTGCTGCGCCCCATCGCCGCGGCGAGGGCGCGCGAGGTGGCCAATGCCGTGGCGGCCTTGGCGGCTTTGTCCGCGGCGTCGTCCACCGCCGGAAAGGTGGGCATCAGCTCCGGGTCCTTGGGCAGCGGGCTCTCCCGGAACCACTCGTGCTCCAGCGCCTCCGCGCAGGTGATGCGCTTCTCGGGGTCGTACGTCAGCATGCTGTTTGCAAAGGGACAGGGGGAGGGGGGCAATGGAGTGGTGCCACGTTAGCGCAGCTATCCACCAATGCAGGGGACACTGTGTGACACTAGAGGGAGTGCGTGAAATGCATGACCAGCAGACACCCTGAGACTCTTCGTAGCCATCACACTACGTCGCGTACAAGGCTTGGGAGGGCGGGGCGTAGGATTTGGGCCAACTCTGGGGTGTGAGGTGCATGTGGTGGCCAGCAGGGGGGTGAGGGGGGGGGGGGGCGCTGTACCGGTTGAGCAGGTCAAAGCCCGCATCGGAGAGGTACGTCTGTCCGGAGAAGGTGGCCTTGGGGAACTTGCTGCGCAGGTTGTTGTACGGCTGCTGCACAAACTTCATGCGCTTGACGTGCGGAAGCTCGTTGAAGCCTCGCCAGATCTTCTCGTTGGGCGTGCCGAGGCACGCAAATATCTTGTCGATCTGATCCAGCTCGCCCTTGCCCATGAACAGCGGCTCCTTGGTCAGCAGCTCCGCCATGATGCAGCCGCACGACCAGACGTCGATCGGCGCGGAGTACACTTTGGCGCCCAGCAGCAGCTCCGGGGCGCGGTACCACAGCGTGACCACCAGCTGCGTCATCGGCGGCGGCGGGATGCCGCTTTTGTCGCCCTGGTCCTGCGCGTACTGCCGGGCCAGCCCAAAGTCGCACACCTGCAAGCGGATCGCACGCACAGCAACCATGAGAACCATGCGGCGCCTGGATATTGTACCATGACATTGAGTGTATTTTCCAGACAATTGTGTGATGTTACATATGCAGTTCCAATGCACTACACTGCTACACTACAATACAGCACAGTACGGTAAAATACAAGATAATAAGGCAATGCAATACAACACCACACAGCAACACACAACATTACCATACCATACCATAGTACCATACCATACCATACCATACCATACCATACCATGCCATACCATACCATAAAATACAGTTCTATCAGCAGTAACGGAACAACAATACACAAACACTCGACTTTCAAATCAAATCAATGTTAATACAGTTAAGCACGTACGGGAAATAAGGTTAGCCCCCTCCCTTCACTGCCATGCTGGGGCGGCCAGGCGCACCTTGAGCTCCCCCCGGTTGTTGTACAGGATGTTGGAGGTCTTCAGATCTCGGTGCAGGATCCAGTTCTCATGCAGGTACGCCACGCCAGAGAGCAGCTGGAGCATGAGCTGCTTCGCCTCCGACACCGAAAACGGCTGCTTCATCTTGTCGTCCATGCAGTTCTTGAGGTCGTGCTCCATGTACTCCATCACCATGTACACCTGCCATGGGGCCGCGCCAGCCGGGCAGGCACTGTGTGACTGCCAGCATCGGAAAAAGGGCCGTTTTGCCCAGGCAGATTCTCTGTGGGGCAGTATATGTGATAGCAGCAGGCAGGCACTCGGGCAGGCTTAGCAGCGTAGCGGCGTGGGTGCGGTAAGGCGGGGCGCCACCTCATCGCTGCGCTTGCCAATGACCACCTCCGGGACGTTGACGATGTTGGGGTGGTGGAACTGCACAAGAATGTTAATCTCGCGGATGGCGGTCTTGGGGAAGCCCTCCTTAAAGGCCTCCTTCACCATCTTGACGCGCTTCAGCGCGCATATCTCCTCGGTTTTGATGTCCCGCGCCCTGCGGCATAAAGAAAGGAGGGGCGCAGCTACGTGTCAGCGCCGCAGGAGTGAAATGGCCCTGGCGGGGAAGGGATGGCTGAGGCCGGGCGCGAAACGCCTCGTCAATGTGTGTACGGGGGCCGACGTGAGTCTTCCTGGTACCAATACGAATAATCATACGGGTGCCGGCGAATAAGAACCCTGTGAATAAGAAATTGTCCCGCCAGCCAAAGGTCAAATGTAGATGAAACTACAGCGGAACTACAAAAGCAAGTGTTCTTGTAGGCCGCATGCAAGCAAACTTTGAGGCTTATAATAAGGGTTCTTATGGTAATAGGTGCGCCGGCAACCATAGACTAGTGCGAATTCGAACCCGCCCTACCTATTGGAGGTCGCATGCAGAACTATAGTACAGCTGTAGCGAATGTTCATCTGAACAGGCTGCGTGCAACCCCGATGTTAGGCTAACGTCACGGCTCCATACAGGTGCGTCGGCACCCTTGTCACCGCTGACCGCATGGCTGAAACTTACCGGCAGTGGATCACGATGTTGATGACGCCGCAACGAGCGTAACTGCGTTCACGCTGGCGTACACCTAGCTGGACCAGCGGGTGTCAATCCGGGCGCCGTTGTGTACTGCGTAACCTAAATCTCTCTAGGGCAGCCGAAGTAACGACGAATGTCGTACGTCGCGCCAAGCACGATCGCGATGCGTACATGTACGCTCACACGGACGATGTTAATCGGCAGATGGCCCCGTCATGACAGCAGCGCAATTCACCACATGTTGTCGCATTGGCCTCGCCAATCAACAAACCCAACAGCACAAGACCGGGCTCATGGCCAAGGGGCTCATGCCCAAGGGAGGGACAGGGAGCAAGGACTGATTTGTGGGGAAGGGGGGGGGGGGGGGGGGTCGTGGACACGCACTTGTACACCACACCATACGCGCCCTCAGAGATCTTGCGGATGCGCTCGTAGAGGAACACGCTGCGGCACTCCTGCAGCATGTCCATCGTCCGCCTGGCAAGCGGGGGGGAAGGTGGGGGGGGGGGGGGGGGGGGGGGCGGCAAAGATGAGGGTCCAGGAGAACCCTGAGATGCGGGAGGCAAGCCATTCCTGAGGAGCCCTGGAAATCGCCGTTACATGCAGGTAATAGTCAGCCATCGCTGCCGAAACCTGCCTCAACTCAATTTCCCAGCTGGCCTCACACAGCGGTGCACAATTGAGGCGATGGCACCTCCACTGATACCAGGTTTACGTTTTCTACGGAATGTAACGATACATCACCGGTATCGCTCCCACGCGAAGAAGGACAGCGGAGCACATCTAAAAATCCATCATAATACACGACGAAAGCACGCAATACCCGATCAGATGGTCTAATGCAATTTATTATTTCTATCAAATGGTGTGGTTTTGGGGCGAATGCGGTATGAGCGCCACCCAATTCTGCCACCCCCCCACCTGACGGGCGCGATGTCCGGCTGCCCGACGTCGCTGTCACTGCTGCTGCCGTCCTCCTTGTCCAGGTCCTCCAGCTCCTGGTCATTGAGCGCCTGCATCGCGGCCTCCTCGTCCTCCGGCACCGCGGGCTGCGCGGAGGGTGGTCACCGCGGGGAGAGAGGGGGGGGGGGGGGGGGGGGGGGGGCACTCGCCATCAGTGGCAACCTCCTCCGCCGTGCCAGATTGGGCTGACCGAACGAGAGCCCGGCCCGGAGTGAGATGACGGAAGGTGTGGTAAAATGATGCGGTGCGGGGTACTGTTCCGTGCCCTGAATCATTCTACCACTGGCGCAAGTACTGCCGTTGAGTGCGCATGACGCGGATCCGTCATGCCATCAAAGGAGAGATCAAATCACAACGCAATGACAGCTTCTTCAACGGCCAGAGAACAACATTGCCCTTGCCGTGGTGCGGAAACAAACCGCGCCCCTAAAACGCATCGTTCACGCTGGGTCACGCGGAAGTTGGATACTGGACGGGGCGCAGGTGGCAATCCCCGAGACCCCAATGCCCTCATGTTGTGCATAGCCCTGCGCCAACACATCGAACTAAATCTGGCCAGCGATAAAGTAGCCATTCCCGAAATCCATTCCCGAAATTCAACTCAGTTTTGCTGGCTGGTGGCCCCCTGGGGATGAGGTGAGTGGGTGGGTGGGTAGTTGGGGGGTTAGGGGGAAGGACGTGTAATCCCCCCCTCTCACACACAGACAGACACACACCATTCCATAAAGTCTGACCAATCTGGAATGCTTCAGGGATTCTGGGCTGCTCTGCCCTGATCTGCCCCGTTTCGGGGGGGGGGGGGCCAGGCGCGGCCGGGGGTATACCTGCAGACCCGTTCCAGCCCAAACCTGGTGCGGCGGGGCTGCAGCTGATAACGGCTCAGCAACCCGTGTGCGTGCGTGTGTGTGTGTGTGTGTGTGTGTGTGTGTGTGCGTGCGTGCGTCCTGCCTAAAGCAGCGCACTATTGGAGCAACGCCAGTACCGCAACAGTTGTGCCCTTGAACACTCCTACCCGTATACACCAGCGAGCGACGCCGCCTTTCAGAACATGGCAACTTCTCCAGGAAATTTTCCTTGACGTGGCAGCAGGCGACGAGCGTTGAGGCGCGGAGGCGGATAGGGAAAAAGGGAAACAGAGCCGCGGGCGTGATAAGGGGGGCAGGGGAGCTGTCGGTGGGGTGTGCACCGCAGGGCGAGGCTGCTCCACCTCCTCGTTGTCTACGTCCATCCACCGTGACGCCTTGCGCGGCGCCGCCCCCGCAGGCGGCCCCGCCGCGCCCTCCTGGCTGTCGCTGTCGCTGCCGCGCTCCGCGGCCTTGCTCTTTGAGGCCAGCTTGGCCGCGAGGGCTGTCCAGGCCCAACCAGGTGGGGGGTTGAGGTGGCAGAGGAGGGGGGTGTGAGTCAGCCCTCAACCCAAGGGGACGAATGTATGTTTGTGTGTGTAATAGGGGGTGGGGGGCGCACCCTTGGACATGTCGTCCTCCTCCGATGACACAGAGGGCGAGGACTTGAGCGGCACGGGCGCATCAGGGTCGAAGCCCATCTCCCTCTGCCGCTTGTGGATCGCATCCAGCTCGTCCAGCGGCTCGTCCTCCGCGCCGCTGCCCGGCGCCGGCGCCTGCACCCCGGGGCAGAAGGAAGAGGGTTGGTAGGGCCGTCGTACGGGCGGGTCGAGAGCGCTGACGGGGTGCTGGCAGGGGGAAGAGGATGGGGAATGGGGGAAGTACGCCCAGGCATGCAGCTGCCGACCATCTGCATATCTGTTGCGACTGCATGATACAGGTGCCGGCGCACATATAGCAACCTTTGCTGTAAGCCCCAGATTGGGCGAGCATGTGGCCTTTACCGACATTTGAAATACTTGTGTCTAAATTTGCGGTGTGGCAGGGCGGGCAAGTTCGTATTCGCAGTGTTCTTATCACCATGCCGGCACCCATATCTATGTGATGGCTGTGCATACCAATGGATTCATATTGTGTTTGCTCGCTCAAAGCATTGAGTTGGCGTACCCGGTGTGAGCGTGCGTATGCGGCGGGGGGGGGGGGGGGGGGGGGGGGGGACCCCTTGAGTGGGCCAGGCGCGCAAAACTCGCAGCCACAGCCCCGGACGTGTGGATGGCTGTGGTTGAGATAAGGAGCACAGGGGGGCGGGGGGATGCACAGCGCACCAGGGCTCCCTGCGCGGGGCTGGGGGTGAAGCTGGGCGCGCGTGGCGGCTTGCCCCCTCCGCCCCCTCCGCCTGGCGTCCCCTTGCCCTCTGCTGGGCTCCCACCGGCAGCCTTGCCCCACACAATCGGCTCATGCTTGCGCTTGGCGGTCGGCTTGCCCGGAGAGGCACCCTGAAACAGGGGGGGGGGGGGGGGGGCGCAAAAGGCGCGCACTGTCGGGTGACAGGCAATCCACTGGCTGACAGTAGGGAAGCTCTATCTGGCAATTCTAGCGGGATGAGCCTAGTTACTTGTGCTTCTGCTGCCCCCCCTCCCCCCCCCGCCCTGTGCGGGGCTGCCCGGGCTAGCAGGCAGTCCGGCCGCACCTGCGCAGGGAGCTCGCCGTCTTCCCTGTCCGCCGGGGTCCCAGGGCTGCGCCCTATGGCGGCCTTGGCAGCCAGCGCCTTTTCACGCAGGATGCGGGCGGCGTCCGTCAGGATGGGATTGCTGCTGGCGGCCGGGGGCCGGCGGGGCGGCGGCGGCCCTGGCAGAGGCGGAGGCCCTGGCAGCGCGTCGCCCCGTCCTGAGGCCTGAGGAGTGTGGGGTGAATGAGTGCCTCTGCCAAGCGGATGTGCGCGGACTCAGGAAGAGGGAGAGAGAGAGTCAGCCTGCGTGTGTGCGTGTTTGTGTGTGTGAAAGGTTGGGGGGGGGGGGGGGGGGGGGGGGATCAGCCAACGCGGCAGGTGAGCGCACCTCGGCCTGTCGGCGATCCCCCTGCTCCCGGGGCCGCCCGTTGCGCCCCCCCTCGCGGCCACGGCTACCCCTGCGCTCCTGCGCCCGCTCCTGCTCTTGGTCCTTCTCCCGCCCGCTGCCCTCCCGCCTATGCCCCTGCTCTGCCTCTCTGCCGCCGCCCCAGCGCGATCGGGATGCGGAGGACATGTGTACACCCAGAAGCCTGTGTAAAGCAGCCCAAGACAGCCAGTAAGCACCCAGGAGGGTGACATGGTGTTCCTGGAGACCCCTGCCCCCCAGCTCCCCCAGCCCCGCCTGTGTTCCCCCCCATCTCTCCCGCCTGTCTCCGCTCTTATAGTCCTACAAGGCGCAGGAGGTAGCGTGACAGCACCCAGGGCTCTGAGCAGGTCCAGCGCTCAGGGATGGCGAGGAGAAAGATGGGGCTGCGATCCGGGGGGGGGGGGGGGGGGGGAGGGGGGGCGGCGGACCCCCTCCTGCTGCCAGCCCTGGCGCCCTTTGTGGGCGGCTTCTGCTCCGGGTGGGTCGAGCCGTGATTCGCCGCTCGCCGGCCACACGCGGCGGCGCAAGAAGGCCCCGCGCGACCGTGCCCACCCGCGCCTTCTGCCAGCGCGGGCTGAAGGCGGCGCAGGGATTTCGGTGGAGGGGATTGGAGAATGTCGGGTGTCCTTGGAGGCGGAGATACGGAGGCGACGGCAGCGATTGCACGCTCCGCAGGCCCACACCTGACTTGATCTGGCCGGCAGCAGCCCCAATACGGGACTACGGGTACGGTAAGGCCAGCCATCCATCATCGTCCTCGCCGTGATTGCGTCCCGGCCGGGCCAGTTCCTGCAATCCTTACAGGTACCCAGGTACTTGAAAAATTGCTGAAGTAGACCCGGGCGGCGGGCCAGATGACGTCATGACGATAACAAAGCGCGCGTGGCGATCACGTTTCGATGACGGACGACGTCCGGCGTCCGGCGTCCGGCGGGTGCGCCACGCGCGCTTCGCCGACCTTGGTACTACATAGCGCTAACTCTAGTGCCTGCTTGCGCCGCCCCTAATTCCGCCTGCCGCCCTTAGTACTTTGCTTTCATCGACTCTTCCCTGTGTATATTATTCACCAAACCCATATTGATCGAAACTGATCGCCTTTTGCAGCTACCTCATGTAACTGAATATTGATCGAAACCAGTTTAATATGAGGTTTCCTCCTTTTCTAACTGCTTTCTAGCTGCCTGCTGGAGCGGTACGGGTTATTTACTAGTCCACCCGTCGATGTGCCTCTGTGTGCAACACGAGCAAACATAAAAGCAGCCGTAACAATTGAGAATGCCTCTTCCATTTTCGTTGTAGTGTTCCACACAACGCTTAGCTGTCTTGTAACATGTTGCGGGCAAGGTCACATGTTGTTTAAAGACCGCACTTGTCTCACCATCCGAGTGTGTTATTCTCGTCCGTACGTCCGTGCGTTACCATGCCAGATGGAGAATCCGTCGCCGAGCCGACCCTCGAGTCGCTTTAAGTAGCGGACATGCATGCCCAGTTTGCGTTGTTGTTGGAGCTCACTTCGTCGCTGGCTATATTTACGGCCCGCAGGAGCGATGTCGATGGAGACGGGGCAATGGCTCCGGGTCCGGGCAGCGTGGCGCGGGACAACCGGCAGGCAACGGGGAAGCCACAATTCGCCCCGGCTTGCAAGAGCTAGCCCGGAGCAGCCGTGCCGCTTCAAAATCCGCGAGTGACGAGAGCGACTACCTCGCGGTGTCAAGAGCTACTGCAGAGAGCTACATGGGCGGCAAGGCGGAGGAGCTACACGAGGAGATGGACGCCAGCCTAAGCAAGCTTTCTATCTGCCAATGAAGCCGAACCGTCAGTACATCCACGCCCTGCATCACCACGCATGAACCATGCTCAAGCATTGCATGCAGCACAAAGGCGGGGTACTAGCTCCGCAACTGCATGCCACCCGAGGTAATGGAGGCCTTCGCGGAGGCGGTAGATACGCCACCGTCCTCACGGCGGTCAAGCGGGTGCTAGGGGTATCTTTTGATCCCTCCACGTACGGCAACGACACCAATCCGGTGGTCACCGATTTCATGGCGGAGCTTTTGCACGACCCTGACCCCACGGCAACATAGGCGGTCACTTTGAGCGAGGATGCTATGGCCAGAGCGCGCAGCAAGCTTCACCTCCCCACTCGGTTGAAGGGCGCGAGCATCCGCCGCATGGTTACCGTTCGTGATGCCGCCTTCATCGGCTGCATGAATGACATCCTCCCGAGGTTCCTCACTAGGAACTCCGACACCAACACTGACCCCCACCCCTAGTTTCTTTGACCCATAGTTGGAGTCCTTTCTTGGCCGAGGCAGCTTCAAAGCAACTTCTTCCGCCCGCAGGTATTACCACTCCCTCACGATGCTCGTGGGTTGGCAAGCTACACCGCGGCGGTGCGCAAGGCGTGGCACCGCCTCCGTGCGGCTACTGCTGGCCACCTCAGCAAAGCGGTTGCCCGTGTGATGGAGCGGGAGGCAGAGGTTGCGTCGGGCTCGCAAATGGAGCTTGCGGTATTTCTTGACCATGCCCACAACTCTCGGCTTCAAAATGAAGTCTCCACTCTCCCTGTCACATGTAGGGAACGGATCTTGTTCAGCCAGCTCGATGCGGCGTCGGGCATGTGAACGGTGGCCATCCCCACCCCGCGGACGGTCATGACTCCGCATGAGCCGCGGGATGTCGCTGCCGGGTCTTTCTTTCTGCCTAGTCTACGCATGGCCCCGGTGGTTGGGAGCCAGATCAATATGCCCTCGACAGAACACAACCCCGTCACGGTCGACCTCTATGGCGACGCGCTCATGAGCCTCCCGGCACCTAGAGACGCTCACTGGCGTGTACAACACGACGTTATCGCACACGCCTTCCGCGATCAATGTGTTCACGAACTGGGTATCGCTATACATACGCCGGGAGGTGGATGACTTAATCCAGCATGCAATGCCTCTCAACAACACCATATCCCGGAATGAACTCAAGGACCTGGTGCCGGACCCAGAGCTCTCCCTCCAGCAGCGTCCAACGTCGTGACCGGGAGGTATAATCCCCGGAGCTTGCAGCCCCGTTGCTAGAGGTCAAGACTATGCGGTACGGGGTCAAGTATATTGCGGTGCCCCGGGCCACGGTTGTGGATCGATTTGAGCGCTCCCTGCTGGGCGGCATACAACGGGGGTTGGCAGTGCGGGATGCGGCGTGGCACAACACGGAGCCGGGACAGCAGGGCCCTCTTCGAGACATCTTGCATTTGTCGGAGTACACGGGCATCAATGGTCTTCGGCACAGTGGGTGAGATGAGCAAGGGGCCCGGTGCGCCGCATTGTGCGCGGTGTCGCATGCTTGGCCGCGGATCGGGGTGCCCTCTCATCGCGGGGCACTCGGTGCACCACCCGGGCTCACCGGGAGGCCTTACTCGCAAGATGTCCTCGGGGTCATGAGCTTGGTGGCGGCTCGCGAGCGTGCTCGCTGCCTCATCATCAAACAGCGCAGATTCGTCCGCCATCCTGTTGCCGGAGCTGCACAGCACATACATCAGTGGATCACCCTCGCACACACGTGCACGCGTGGCCCGGACTCTGAACCGTGCGCGCATCACTCATCCATCCCGCTTCGTGCGGGATGCGGGCCGCTTTTAGGCGGCTTGCTGTGTTGATCTTTTAGAACTGCTTGTAGCGGTGGCTTGATTTCTTTCTGGCATTTTTGTAATTCACACCAGCACCGGTACTCGCCCCGGGGGCAGCACGTCACTCATCCATCCGCCCGCGTCGTGCTGCCGGCCGCTTTGTATCGCTAGTTGATCTTTTAGTTAGAACTGCTTTTAGCGGGGGATTTGTTAATGGGTTTTTTGTAATTCACACCGGTACGGGTACTCCACTCCGCCGGCGCGCGTACCCGTAGTGCTACCGATGCGCAATTCGATGCGCGCGGAGATTGAGGCGGGCAGAAACGTCACGCTCGCCCGTTACTGGCCACTGTTCACTTCTCGACACCGTCGGCACCACGACTGCCAGCGGCGAAACTGGTGCGGAGATCGGACGGCGTGGATTGTGTCAACGGGGTGGAGGGTGCGAGCGAAAGGGGCACTCGGTGGACCCTCTCGCGTGGTGTGGAGCGAGGAGGCGACGACAGGCGCGGCGCCATGGCTGCCGGCGATGGCAAGGAGGACGCTGGCGCGGTGGTGGTGGGAGGGGGGCCTGCCGGTCTCGCCGTGGCGCTGAGCCTGGCCAGCCTGGGCTACGACAAGGTAAGGGAAGTTCCCAGCTGCCTACCTCCTTTGCGGTGGCATTTGCACCGCGGTGCCGAGCGGCACGCACAGCTGCCACCTGCCCACCGCCGCCCCTCACCTAGACGAGTCGGCAAGCAGGAGGGGGTATGCCTGTATTGAGACACAATGTGGCGCGGGGATGGGTCAGGCTAGGACAGCGAGTGGATAATGGGCGAGTAGAAGATGGAGAATCTGGCGAGATGTTCTTGACAGGGCTGACTTCCAGTCGTCGCAAAGCGCTGCACTGCTCACTGACATGCCTATGGTCGGCTCTTGAGGGTGATCCCCTCAAGCTCTCTGACCCCCCTTCCTCCCCCGGCCCCCGGCTTCCCACCATCGTTCCGCGCAGATCGTGGTGCTGGAGAAGGCGGACCGGAGCTGGGACGTAGACTGGGTCAAGAGCTACTGCTACCGCATCGATGGCCACGGCCTAGCTTGGTTCTCGCTCCTGGGGCTCGAGCCCGCGCTGGCGGCGGCCTTCCGTGCCCAACCCCGGCACCATCGCCATTCTGCCACCGGAGGGCACCCCCGTGAAGACAATTCAGAGCCCGATGAGCAACGACAAGCAGCGCTCCTACTGGCTCCAGCGTGGCGACCTGCTGGAGCTGCTCCATGCGGAGGCCCAGGCGCAGGGCGTGGACGTGCGCTTTGGCTGCGCCTTCGTGGGCCTGAATGAGAGCAGCGCCGCAGGGGGCGTCTGGGAGGTGCTGGTGGAGGATGAGGAGGGGTCCGGAGAGAAGCTGGGGGCCGAGCAGCGGCGCGTGCTGCGGGCCCCACTGGTGGTGGGCGCGGACGGGGCGGGCTCCAGGGTGCGGCGCTGCCTGGAGGCTCGGGACCCGGCGTTCACACCCGTCACGCTGCCCCACGTCACCACCGGGAAGCACTTCAAGGCGCTGCGGCTGCTGGTGCCGGGGGAGGTGGCGCCGAGCGGGGTGATGGCGATGGTGAAGGGCCGCGACGGCGCCCGGCTCTCCTTCTTCCCGCAGAGGGCGGACCGCCACCGTGTCGTGGGCGCCGGCAGTCTTGGCCGCAAGGTGAGGGAGGATGCCTCACTGGGCCTGCTAGGCACAACTCATGCCCCCCTCCCTTCCCTCCTGCTACCCCTTCCTTGTTGATTCCTCAGCATCAACAGGTACCGGTGAGGCCCGTGCTGATCTTGGGGCGGCTAGGTCCACTAGGATGACCTGCATTTCCTCGCATTTCCTTGTGGTCGTGCTCCTTCTGTCGTTGCCCCATTTACCTCCCATTGCGCAAGGATTACTGCTCGTGGACTGGTACAGTGAGGAAGTAGAATGAAGGCCTAACAATTTTAAGGGTCTGAAAGGCCGATGTGGTGACGTTGCAAGGGCTCCGCGGTTGCATATTCTGTCCCGGGGTTAAAGAAACGTAAGGCTTAAGGAGCGGTCACCTCTATAGCTACTGCGCCGGACTTTGCGGTCAAAAAGAGGAGTGATCCTTGTTGCTGTGAGGCAGGACACTGGCGACGATCAACGAATACCGCGTGAATTCCATTACTTCAACGGAAGCAAAGACGCGTAACAAGCCCCGATTCCCGATTGGATGAGATTGAACGTCTATTGCGGTCATTGACACTGAAACTAGGATTTATTTGCCATAAGCGTGATAGAGAGGGGGTGAGAGAGGAGCTTGCAGCCGCTCATCATGGTGAAACCACACGCGCCAAATAGCTGGAGGTCCCTGTCAAGCCGGGATTTCATCGCTCGCTTCCGCGTCTTTCCTCTCTCCCTCCACTGCAGCTCACCACCATGACTTGTGTCTCTTACCCCATGTCGTTGTTGGGGATATGTAGATTGCTGTAGGATGTGTGTGTGTGTGTGTGTGCGCGCGCGCGGATGGTCTTTTTTGTACGTCTTGCATTTGTATTTATCATCATATATATTGGCCGTTCATTATTATATTACAACTGTGGACGGTTTCGTTTGCACATGTATTTATGTCAAGGTACTTATATCATGGTTTGTTTCCTTATGTGGCAGGGTGTATGTATTTTGGTGTATTATATTCTTATTATTGCTGTTTCTGTCTGTTTATTTGGCCCTACGGGACATGATTGGCAACGTTATTTATCTGTTGGTGCCGCCCCCGGCCTGCTTGCTGCCCGCCCCCCCTTCCTGCCTCTCGCGCGCACCCACTCACCCCTGCGCGTGCCGCGTGCCACCCTGAAGAGCTTCGCAGATGGCGCAGACCTTCGTTCGTACCTGGAGGGGAACTTCCCGACCATCGACTGGAGCAGCGCCCTCGAGGACAGCATGGCCGACCAGTTTGCCTCCCACCCCGGCTCGTGGTTTCCGGAGGTGAGGTTCCTCCGCAGGCTGCAGCTGCCCGCGGCCGCCGGGCGTGGCGGCGTGGCCCTCGTGGGCGACGCGGTGCACGTGTTCCCGCCCGACCTCGGGCAGGGGGTAAACGCGGCTCTTGAGGACGTGGCGGAGCTGCACCGGGCGCTGCTGGCCGCTGGCAGCGGTAAGGGCCCTGACACCATCGCCGCAGGCCTTCAGGCGTACGAGGATGCTCGGCTCCCGGACGCCCAGGTGTGCCCCAACAGCCGGGGCAGCTGTCTGTGCTACTGTGGCCACACTTTGGGGTCGCTTTAAGGGCTTTGTATTGACCCCCCAGGCGATGGCAGATAAGCCGTATTTATCCAGAAAGCTATCGCACTGCATCACGAATAAACTGCAGAATGTCTTACCACGAGATATTGCACAGCATTTCTTATTTTTGTAAATGTCCGACTTTCCAATGGTACGGGTAGACGGAGCAGTGTTATCTGCTCGGACACTGACCACTGCATGCCGGTGTCCCTCGACCGATGGCGGTTAACTGCTGCAGGCGGTAGCGCATCTGCTGCCAATTGGCGCCCCCTACCAGTACGGCCAGCCCGGCGGCCTGGAGAAGGTCCGCTGGTACGCCGACTTCATGGCGCGGATGGCGGCCAACAGGCTCGCCCCCTCGCTGTTCAACCCGCCGATTGTCTTCTCGCTGCAGGACCCGCAGTACTCCTACAGCCAGCTGCTCCAGATGCACAACAGCACCACCAGGAGCCTGCTGCTTGCGGGAGCCGCAATCGGCCTGGTCGTGACCGCGTCGGCAGTTGGTGTGTACTCGCGGCTGGCCGGCAGGAGCAGCGGCGGCCGGTGAGGAAGGAATACAGAGGCCGTGGTGCCCGAGGCTTTGTCCTCGTTGAGAATGTAGTAGCAGTACATATTGACGACAGCCCAGAGTTGAAACCATGGAAACCAGGGCTGCCATGCAATTGCCGATGTGATGGGCTCACCTGACTCACTACCATTACGTCCATAGTTTGTATTCATACATGGAGTATTATTTTATTGATGGGATCCAATCACGCAACATAATTACGGGTACCGGCCCATAAGAACCCTTATAGTTGGGCTCACATTGGGCTTGCATACGACCTGTAGGAATATTCACTATTATAGTCAAGCAGTAGTTCCGTCTACATTTGTCATCGGACAGGCAGGGCAGGCTCTTATTCGCAGTGTTCTTATTCCCGCACCGGCACCCGTATACACAATACAGCCAAAGCTGCGCTACCAAGGATTGATCCATGGCGTTGTGGCAGGACCGGTCGCGCGCCTCCTGCTACGAGTATCGTGCATGATCCTGGCAGCAGCCACTGCGCTTTTGCGGCATTGAACGTACAACTACATGTTTAAATGGATGCCTCCTTGCGCTATGCCGCCCCGGGAGGCAGACATGACCTGTTCACCACACGATGGCCTTCTTACAGGCACAGGCTCGCAGGCACAGGCACAGGCGCAAGCTAGAATCCAGTGCTTTCTTCACGGTTGCTGTCGACAGCACACGTTGAGAGAGGGGTATGGACACAATGACCCAAATGCGATGGAGAGCCTCAGCTGTCCTGGGGGTCGGGGCTCATGGGCCATGCTGCCGGCTTTGAGCTGGAGCAGTAGGGCGACCACAGCAGCTGCTCCGGCGCGAAGCAGTGCAGGTCCTCCTGGGGATGCGCGCACTCATGCTGCCCCTGTGGGTCAGGTGTGAACGTGACCATGACATTGCCGACCGGAATGGGCAGCCCTGGTACGATGTCTTCCGGCTCCACGGGCCGCCCCACTGCCGGTGCGAACAAGTCATGCCCCGCAGGAAAGGGGATGACGGTGACGTCGATGACATGCTCCACCATCGGCCCGCCCTCACCCGTGGTGAGCTGCACCTCCAGCCGGTCATGCCAGTGCAGGGGGTGCCCCTTCAGTGGCTCCGCCTGCGAGAAGCGCTCCCCTCGCCGGTGCGCGAGCAGCCAGCGTACGTCCTCCATCCACTCAGTGTCGGACCCCGCAAAGCTGGCGGCGCACGCTGGCATCATCAACTCCGTGGCCACCGCCGTCTTCTCCCCTGGCGGTGCCACAAACTCTTCATCCGCCCGCGCCAGCTGCCGCGACCAGGTGTGGGTGCGGAGCAGCGTCTCAGCGGTAAAGTGGCGCGTGAGGGCAGCGTGGATGCGGCCGGGCTGCCGGGAGTTGTTGATGGCCGAGATCTGCAGGGGGATGCGCTCCCCGGGGGCAAAGCCGCGGCGCAGACTGATGACCTCCAGGTGCAGCTGCCCCGCCTTGTATGCGATGGACGGCAGCAGCCCGCAGCAGCCCCGCGACGCCTTGCTGGTGCTGCTACCGTGAATTGGCTGGCCCGTGGAGCCCAGAAACTCGATAGGGTTGCGCGTGCAGACGGTGAAGAAGGTGCGCGTCGAAGGGCTCTTCATCCACTTGATGTCAATGCAGCTGTAGATGGAGTACCGCACGCAGGCGGCGCTGTCGGTTTCAATAGAGGGTGGCAGCCGCTTGGGCAGCTGGAACTTGAACGGTATGCTGAGCTCTGTGGGCGCCAGCTCAGTGAAGGGCTCGGGCAGCTTGGGCAGCGCGGAGGTGTCGCTGACCACGGTCTCGGCTGGCACAGGGTACACCTGCGCAAAAGGGGCGATGAATCAGCCGCACTTTCAGTCAGCCAGTCTGTCAGTCAGTCGACCGCAACCTTCTCTGGAGCATCCACACCATCAGCATCCCCACATAAATAGCAATTGAAGGAGGAAAAATCCATGTCACATGTAAGATACACGATGCGCCGTCGGCAAAATGCCTAGTGCCAACCTCTGCCAGCAGCTTGATTGCGTATGTGTACCAAGAGGCGTTCAGAATGAAAACACCATCTCTGACTACCTTGCCATCCAACAAAGCCGAGATGATAGTGCATGCACACCAAATTGCCGACGGATGCCGGCGCGGTATAAAGAGCACTGCGACTAAGAACCTGCCCTGCCAGTCAGAGGTCAAATGTAGACGAAACTATAGCGGAACTATAGAAAACGTTTTTATAGGCTGCATGAAAGCGCTCGACTTGAGGCTTATAAGAAGGGCTTTTATCGGTGCGCTGGCACCCGCATGTCAGCGCCTCCTACTCCGCTCCTGCTGCAGATCCCAGACAATGACATTTCACATATGAGCGGCGCAGGGAACCCACCTGGCAGTACACATCATTCTCGCTGAGCAGGTCCTTATCCATCAGCCCGCGAGCCTCCACGACATGCAGCTGCAGGAGCCGGTCGCCTTCCTTGCAGAGGTACTTGTACGTGGCCAGGCGGTCCTCCGAGCCCGGCAGCTCGTCCACCCACTTCGCGATCAGGTCGATCTCGCCATACCCTGGCCGCCCGCCCATCCGCAGCGCCTGCCCACGCAGGATTGTGTTGCGCTCGCACTCTCTCACCGCCCAATTGGCATCCAGGAGCAGCTACGCACATCCAACCCAGGGTGCAGATGGTCAGGCAGCGCCACAGAGTCACCATCCCCCTGCCCCTGGCGTGCCGCGCTCATGTCCCCTGTGCTTGCTGGCTCAGGGCGTGTATTGCAAGATGGCGGCCTCACCTCGCCCAGCTTATCATCAGCCTTTCCAGTGCCCCAGTCCTCGTCCATGACGCGCAGCACCAGACTGCGGGAGCCGTTGTTGGGCACGGGCACCAGCAGGACGCCTTCGTTGGGGCTCCATGGCGGCCCAAAATGTCCCACCGCCCCCGCGCCGTCGATGGTCTGCAGGTCGGGCAGGGGTGGCCCGCGCGCTGCGTCAGGGCTGCCGACATAGGAGGCGCGGTGTTGTGGCGCAGATGTTGCCGTAGGCCGCGTATGCAGTTGGGCCGCAGCGCTGGTCAGGCAGACTGTCAGGCACAGGCACTCACCGGCGTCTTCAGCATCGTGCCCCACACGGTGAGCCTCTCTCGCGCATCTGTGGGCCAGCAGGGGCGCTCCGTCACCAAACAGGGGAGGCAGCGGCCCACGGAGAGGGCAGGGTAACGAGAAAGGGAGGGGGTTTGATGAGGGAGCGGACTCGTGGGTAGGTGTGGGGGCAAGGCCGGGGCGGGCAGTGCAGGTGTTGGGCCTACAGTAGCGTTGCCGGTGCTGCTGCAGCAGGTCGTAGCCGGTACCAGCCCGCATCTCATCCTGCATGCAGAACGACAATGTTTGTGAGCAACGGAGCCAGGCCATTCATCGGCAGCAAGCATATTGCACCCTCCCGCCAAGCAATACTGATGCTTGCACAGTATAATTGTTTATCCTGAACATATTCGGACAGGTCAATCATGAGTGTTTGACTGGCAGTGCTACGGGAATACAGTCACAGAGTCAAAGATGACACGCAGAGGCCATGAGCCGTTGAGGCCATGAACAGGACGGCAGACTTTTGAGCGGCGCCTAAAAAATGAAATTGGATAGAGCGACTACCCGCGATAGAGCGAGTGCTCCGCGGCATGTCTGACAGCGTGGGTCTGGCTGGCGAAGAGGGCGCGGGCCGGAACCTGCAGCCTGGCGGCATTTCCTAGCAGCCTCACAGGAATGGCCCGTGCCCCAGTCGCGACTTTACGAAAGGACTGGCCGCCGGGGGAGCGAGGGCGACATCTTGCTTACAAGCAGCGGCTATCGCCCAGGGCAAAGGTTGAGTGCGACTGTAAAAAGCCGTTACGGGTAGCGGCGTACTGGTACAGCGGTAGCGACTACTTACTCTATAAACACTACCGGCGGTATCTGAGCAGTACGGGTTGGATTTATGGACAGTATATAACGCCGTACACAATGTCGAATGTTGGGAGCAGGAGAGTGGCGCGGCTCCGTTCGGTTCTGGCGCACGCCAGGCCCGGCCGGCCGGGGCACCGCCCTCCGCCAGCACAAGCCACAGCAATTCCCACCCGGACTTATCGCCGTCGGATATGCTTGCGCGGAGACGCTTACCTTCCCGCTCGCCTTGGCGGCTGCGTTGGCGCGGCCAACCAACTCGAGCGTGATGGCGCGGCATAGCACCGGCTTCGCGGTTGTGAGTCGCAACACCCCCGTGACCGTCTGGCCGGGGAAGTATATATGCTGGTCCAGCTCCACCCTGTACTCCTCGATCGGCTCCAGCGGCGTGAGTCCCAGCGCCGCCACCGCCCGCTCGGAGATGGAACGAAACATGGCTGCGGCGCGCCGGCCGGCGGGCAGCCGAGAGGGGAAGCACTGGTATATGTTATCTGACGCGCGATACACCGGCGGTACGAGTCGTATGCAGTAGTAGTACCGTACGGTAGCTACCCGCCTACCCCGTAAGGTCCGTAGGTACTGGGTAGTAACGACGTCGAACTACTACTAGATATGTTCTGTCGAAAAGTACTGCCTGTGTTAAGTATCGCGCGGGTTCCTTCTACTGCGACCGGTTCTGGTACAGAGCGCGCGCGCTGTTGCGCCCTGCTGAGCGTCGCTCGGATGTAGCGCAGTCGCTATACGGGACCCGCGGGTACCAGCGGGGGTACCAGCCTGTTGTGGGATGCCTGTCGCAGCAACCCGCCGCGCGCGCGACGCAATGGCAGGTACCGGGACAGGCTACATAGCCGGGAGATGCGAACAGTGGGCCTTATCCAATACTTCTGCGGCGCTGTCGGCCCGCGGTGAGGCAGTGAGGCGAGCCGGCACAGTTACGACGCTGGATAGTTCTCCGGCCGGCCGGTGGTGTGAACTGGCCGCACCTGTGAAGCGCCCTGAGCTGGTATGAACTCGGCACGGGCCGCGAGGATGCTGCGCAGTGCCGCTCGCCGATCCAGCCCATCCCGGCGGGGCGCGCGGCGCGTTCATCATACTTTATTAACCTTGAGTATAGTTTTGCCAAAAACGTTTGCGCAGGCGATTTTGCACTGTCAAGCCCATTCCGCCCTCGGGAATCGGCACTCATGCATGCTGATGAATCCTATCATAATATATCACCCCCCCCCCCCCCCCCCCCCCACCACCCGCTGCCTGGGTGGATCCGACGACGTCCTTCGGCCCTCTGAATCGCAAGCCCTCCGTCCGCCTCCACCCCCGGGTGGGAATGGCGGCGGGGCTCGTGCACGGGTGGCACCTTGGTGGCCTACTTGGACCCGCCAGTGTTGCTTGTCACTGCCGCGTAGGAGCAGTGCGAGCTGGACACTGGCGTCTGATGTCGTTGCTTGTCCGGTCAACTTCTCGTTCGATGTTCGTTGAGCACCCACTCCCTTCCTGTCATGTCGGCGCCTCCACCTCACATTCGGCCCAGTGCCGGTATTGGAGTGGCCCGGGAGTTGCCACTGAGTTGCCATCATCTGGTTGTGATGGGGAAGGGAGTTCTATGTTATGCGGAAGGGGACGCGACTGAGCTGGCGGCGGATTTGGCGCTGGGAGGCCCGCGTCGGCTACCCGCGCCCGTGGCACCCCGTTCTGGGTTGTACCCCCACTTCCGCTCCTTGCTGCGAGACCTCTTCGATGCTCCTTTCCTGTCGGCGCCTCCACCTGACATTCGGCCTAGTGCCGGTGTTGGAGTAGCCCGGGATTCATTGTGTGCTGGGGAGAGCGTCCCTACTGCGTGGAACAGCGGCTGGCGGGTGGCGATGCATGGTCGGTGGCTGCCATGGAGGTTCCCGCCTCTGGTGGCCCCTAGCTGGATTTTCTTCTGGATTTCTTGATGGATTTCTTGAATGTTGGAGCTAGCAGATGTAATCCCATACTAAAGTAATCACGAGGAAAGTCGTATGTGAGTCTGTCGTCGACTTAAATCGGAACGGTTTTGTTGTGCGCAGCGTCTCTACCAACCCGCCATGCGCGGGTCCCGGCGCGATCCGGGCACTTTGGGAGGGAGCGTGAAGCACGGAGAGTGGCTGGTTACGGAGAAGTGGCCACTGACCAGGTTCGCCTGGGCGCGGCACGCATCTAGGCATGCGTTGCGGTGCCTGGTGCGCGCGCGCAGTGCTAGTGCTGACCATCAATGATGACATGTGCTAAAATACTAAGGTATACCCTAGCTACATTGTACATATGCAGTAGTGTACCAACACTGATGTCAACACCCCCCTCAATGTCGCTAGGGGATGCTCCAACCAGCGGTCCGGTTGTTGACGCTAGTCGCTAGCCTAAAGGGGCAGCCTGCCATGCCCCGACCTCGGCGTGGATCGGGGCTGGCCCTTAAGATAGTCTAACTGCGTGGGCTGTAGCCGGACGGTGGCGAGCAAAGTAGGCTTGCGTCGAGTGACGCTTCTCCGGAAATGATGAGCTCCCGCATGCCTTTATTTTGGGCAGCTGCCGGTGTGCCAAGCTTAGTCAGTAGAAGAGTTGCAGGCGGCAGTCGCTAGCCTTGAGAGGGGTCCCGCACATACTGCCTTGACCTTGGCGTGGGTCGGGGCTGGCCCTCTAGGGAGTCTGACTTCGCGGGCTGTCGAGCGGACTAAAGTCGTGGCTGACCCCTTCCCCTCGGCGCTGGTGTGCCGAGCTTCGCATACTAATTTTCCGTTGGTCGAGCCGAGCGTGCACATCAGTGACATAAGTGTACATGTCAGCACGCAACGGCGCGGTAGGTGGCATGGAATGGTAGGCGACGCCCATGCTATTGACCATGCTGCCGTCTGTTCGTAGTGGTGATGAGGCTCCTAGGGGTCCGACCGTAGATATATGGATTTCTGACTGGTCGACGAGCGTTACCCGAATAGTCTCGATATCGCAGGAGGCCAAAAACTGTGAGTTCGGGCGGGAACTCCAATACGCGGCGGTCGATTGCTTTTTGGTAGCTGGCGAGCCGTACATCGCGGTCGCTGGCGTCATGGTAGCCAGCTTCCGGTTGTGCGCTTATTTCGCTGAAGGTGCGCGAACCTTGCGACATTGCGCCGCGAGTGCGACGTGTAGTCGTTGCTTGAGTGTTGCGACCCCTTCTTGCTGCGGTGATCTCAGTTTTACGTCCAGGCGTCCTGCGCAGACGGACTTCCTGCGAGATCTAGCGTCAAACAACTCTCCCTAGTAGAGGGCCCATGACCAGTGGTGTGCAGCGTCCATACCAACCCGCCATGCGCGGGTCCTGGCGCGAGCCGGGCACGGTGGGAGGGAGCGTAAAGCACGGAGATGAGTGGTTGGCTACGGAAAAGTGACCACGCCCGCCTTGGCGCAGCACGCAACTAGACAGGCGTTGCGGTGCCTGATGCGCGCGCGCATTGCTAGTGCGGACCATCAATGATGACATGTGCTAAAGTACCAAGCTACATTGTACATAGGCAGTAGTGTACCAACACTAATGTCAATGGGTTTCGCACAGATTCTTAAATAGATCGACAATGTGTGCGTTATACATTCCGTCATAAATCCGCGGAGGCCACAATAACCGTCGCGCTTACCTGCTGACTATCTGTACTACCGGTACGGGTACTAGTCGGCCGGCCGGCCAGCCGCCGCCGGCCGGGCCGGTCGTCTCCGTTCGTCAAGTCTACGGGGCGGGCCCGCCGAGCAGCCCGCCTTGTGTACCGGACCCCGACGCCGGACGCCGTCGTTCGTCCGTCGCCGGACGCCGGACGACCGTCGCCTCGCCGCCTCGCCGCCTGTCCGTCAACGGACGCCGGGCCCCGGGTCGACGGGTCGGCGGACGCGGGGCTGCACAATGTAGCGACTACTGCGATAGATCCTTGTGGCTCTCTGGATTCCACACTCATACAACGGGTCTACTTGTACGTGTATAAATTGATGATCGTCTTCAAATTGCCGTGGATGTAGCTGTATGCAGGATAGCGGAGAACGTCTGGAGACCGGCATTTGAAAATGCCGGTTTTCCGTGTTGCCATCGCCCACCATATACGATGTGGCGGCAGCTTTGTTCCGGTTCACTCTGTCGTGTTACACCGGAGTTATGATCATTACATGCTAAGCTCTGTGATATTTCGAATCTGAGCACCATGTCCCGTCTACGCATGTGCATGCTGCTGTAGCACTCTTCCATTTGATTCCCAACTACCAAGTGGGTAAGAACGATGACGAGGCCCGTCCCTCTCGCTTGTTGGCTCCTTTTGAAAAGCGCGTCGCTCAAAAGACGCGATCATCGCTTATTATTCGTCTCGCGATATCAAGACTCCGCAGGGCATGCTTCTCTCTGCCGATGACGACAAGACCCGAGATCACTACAAGATGATCATCGAGCACCACACCTCTAGGCGCTCCGCTCTCGAGGCCCAGCTGGATGACTTCGTGTTGAAGGCTGAGGAGGTGGCGGCGGCTTCCGCCAAGGGTATACGATTGCCACGGAGGTTGCTCGTCCTTTGGACGATGCTACGTCGAGGGGTACTCCGAAGCGGTCTCGCCGCGACGACACTGAAGACGACGACTCGGACTCCGAGGACGAGGGCTTCGGCAAGGATGCCAAAGGAGCTTCCGAAGCCTCCTGAGGGCTACACGGAGAAGAGTAACGGCGAAACTCGTGTTTTCCGTTCTCAACAGTATCGGTATCTTGCCCTCGTGTTCTATGTCGCGTGGCCACTGAATTATACTATGCTTGGAGCGTATCCCGATCAAAAGAAGGAAGTCCCCGCTAGGCGTCCCGTCCCCATAGATGATATGGAACACCGCCTCTGAGTGGGCTATCCCTCGGTTCCTTAGGAATCAACTTCGCTTCACTTACGAAGAAGCTATGGCTTATGTATATTCGTCATAAGTATAGTTCCGAGACTGCCAAAGTCTATAGAGGCGAGGACGTTTGTGGTCCCAATATGACCCTCTCTCCGAAAAATAGGGCTCGTATGGCCATTGAGCTGACCAAGGCTAGCATCGAAGCTGAGCAAGCCGGTAGACTACCATTGAGCTGGTAAACTACTCGTCCTGGCAACCCCGGCGGTCATGGTAGTGGTGGTCGTGGTTGCGGCCGTGGATGTGGTGGTGGAGGTCGAGGCGGCGGCCGACATGGCGATCGTTACTAGTATAATAACTATTTCGACCCTCTCCAAAAGCCACTGTGATGGCCGGTAACTTGATGTCTCAGCATCAGCAGCAACCGAGCTACCAGCCGCGTGGTGTCGAGTCATCGGCCCTTGCCTATGCTGCACTACGTTCGGCCATATGAAGCACAACTGCCCGAATGCCAAGACAGGCTAAGCTTATGATATAACAATTTCAAATAGTACGCATTGGCTTCCTGTGGCCTATAGTGTTTTTGGAGTGTATCACAATGCTTCCGTTGCATCGGATCTCATGTGATCTGTGAGGCCTTTGTACATATATTATATTCCTCTAAGGCTGCATTTCATTTTCGGCCGTAACCGCAAATAATCGTACGGGTACCCGATACGAAGTTACGGTTGCGGCTAGCGAGTAGTCGTAATCGCTTAACACGGCGTTGTACACCCCTCCTCATAAGTCCGGGTTTTGCATTTTCGATCGCAAAGCGAATGCACGGGCGAGGATAACGCCGGCTGCATGTGCATACATGCTAACTACAGCGGGAATAGTTCGGGCAAACGGCTATTGTGCGCTTTATACCCACCCGCACGACAACACGGTACGACCATTTGTGGGCGCCCTTTTAAAAACGCGAAATCATTGCATGATGCGTTGGCGCTAGAAAATTGTGGGTTGCGCCAACCGTCCAAACCTATGGAAATAGCGGCACTCGTCGCACCAAAGTCGGTGAATACGGCCCTTGGCAGAAGTTGCACACGCCGTGCGTGTAGGCCACTGAAAGCATGTCGTTATAGGCACGACGTGACGCCCCAACGACAAGTTGGCTGTGGGGAGCGGTTTTGGGGTGAAAATGCTGCTGTTTCTGTGGCGAACGCACGTAGGAGAGGCGCTCGATGGCCCCCTTGGCGTAGGGCGATGCTCTACTATGGGGGCGCATGGTGGAATGCCACTTGCACCGTTTCGTGGGCGGGGTGGCGCGGTAGGGGCGTGGACTTTAATTAATATGAAATTTCTTGAAAAACGCTGTGGAAAATGGCATTTTGGCTGATGGATGTGTGTATCGCTAGGAGGCGGCACATGTCAAGTGTTGGTGGTCCGTGGTCATCCACACACATAACACTCTCGCACAGCCGAGTATGGGGCTTAGACACGCACTTGGCGCAAAGCCACGCGCCCGTCATGGGTGGGCTCATGAGGCAGTGAGGGGCAACTTGGATGATCATCTTTGGGGATTTTTCCGGGGCCCCAAAAATTGAATTTCTGATTTTGGAAGATTGTTTTCGACGCAGATTCAAACGAGCAGTTGCGTGGTATTTTGAAAACAACTTTCTGAGCAAACCCGGAGCAGTTATAGCGTTTTAAAGCCAAGGGGGTGTTTCTGAGCGTGGCCGACACTGATGCCATGCCAATATCGCAACGCGACATGTACTAGCCGCCGCCCACACGGCTGTACCCCAACCAAATGCACCCAAGCCCCTCACCAATGTCTTTTCTCACGCGTTCATGGCCATCCTGCCGTTTGGTTGTCTATTCACGCGCGTCGGCGTGTGCGTGATACCGACGCGGGTTTTGGTGCAGTTGGAGGCGACGCCCATCCACGCACCAAGTGCAGCGTGACACCCTAGTCAAAGGTCTTTAAGCTTCGGTTTGAGGCACTCGTCATGCAGGTCTTATGAAACCCTCTGAGATCCAGGGTTTCATCTCATATACCCTACGTTCAGGTACCCTTGACTTCCGAAGTCTTGAGACTGCCGAAAAGGAACCCCATCCTTATGTGTAGGGGTGTAGGTATTTGGGTACGGTCATTAAGTCGGATTTAGATTTCAAACGTATGGGGAGGGGTGTATTATTGAGCCGTTACCGTAAACTGGCGGATCTGCGGCTCGAGGATTTGCGGCTGGGCTCGCTTGTCGCAAATATCGCAATATTTACGACCGCCCTAAATATGGCTCACTGAGCCATAAATCAAAATAATATTTTACGCAGAATGTACATGTTCAGCGCAATGTACAGGCCGGCCGCAAAGGGTCGTAGGGGCCAGGCGGCGCCCTGCTTGCTGCTCGGCCCGGCACCAGCCCGGGCGCCAGGGCGTGATGATCATGCTGGGCCCGTTTAAACGTTTGAACTCACAGTAATGAGGGGGTGCGGTAAAACGTCACCGACCTGGCTCATTTGCCAGTCGCGCCCGCCCGCATCGTGCCGTGTCGAGTCCAGTCCGATTGCTCAAAAATATAGGTGTTTTTGTTGATTCAGCAGCTGGTACCTTCTTTGTTCCCGAGGATATATGGATCAAACTACAACAAAAGATTGATGATTTGTTATATGTCCGCAGAGGCATATTGCCAGTGCGTAAATTGACCCATGTCATTGGCCAATCTATCTCTATGTAGCTGGCAGTGGATCCCTTGGCTGATTTATATACACGGCATTTAGATGGTGTGCACAATTTTGTATAGTGCTGGTCTGCGTGGGTTACCCTTTCCCCTGAAGCTGTTGTTGACCTTAAGTTTTGGAAAGGCCTTAACATGTTAGCTAGCTGTGTGGGCCGCACATGGCCGAGACGTCATGAGGTATCTTTTATTGTGGAAATCGATGCCAGTGATAGTAGCTCGGGCGGTCTTATGTTCGAAAGCCTTTCTGATTCGTCATCTCAGTTTATTACCCATGAGTTTGTAAACGACCAGACATGTACAAGGGCTATCATCAAGTATGAATTCAACCGGAGGACATCCACAAAACAACATTCTTGACGCACTATGGACTATACGAGTATTGCGTGCTACCTTTCGGCCTGACAAACGCCCCAGTTGGATTCCAAACGATGATGAACTGTGTTTTGAAACCATACCTTGGAAAGTTCTGCATAGTATACTTGGAAGACGTGCTGATCTACAACAAGACAGTTGGTGAGCATCTCGAGCATATCAGATTGGTGCTGGAGGAGCTGCAACGACACCACCTGCTTATCAAGCTGTCGAAGTGTTCGTTCGGCCGTGCTAGCGTGGAGTTTCTAGACCATATCGTCGAAGCAGGACAGATCAAGATGGATCCCCGGAAGGTTGAAGATGTTCAACAGTGGCCCGTGCCAAAAACCGTAAACAAGGACGCACGAGGTTTTCTCGGCCTTGCTGGCTACTACCGCAAGGTCATCCACAACTTCGCGGCGATTGCGGCGCCACTCAACGACCTGACGAAGAATCAACCGGAGTTTGTTTGGAATCCTCGTGCTGATGCAGCATTTCGTGCATTGAAGGACGCAATGGTACGAGCACCGTATTGAATATACCGGACACATCTGCGGACACCCGTTACACACTGTATACGGACGCTTCTGGATTTGCAGTGGGAGCTGTGCTGCTGCAAGATCAAGGCTCTGGACTACGACATGTTGCGTATCATGCGCGCAAGATGAACAAGCACGAAGTTCACTACCCGGTGAGCAAGAACTGTTAGCGGTTCGTGATGCACTTATCAATTTTCGGTGCTAACTCGATGGAGCGGCGGGCTTTACTGTCTTCAACGGTCACGACACGCTACGACACTTCTTTCGCCAACGCAATTTGTCGACACGTCAAGTGCGATGGCTGCAAGTTTTTGCGCCCTATCAACGACATATGGGCATCGTCTACAAGCGAGGAGCTGCGAACATGCGGATGCTTTCTCTCGACGATCCGACTTGAAGGATGAGCTACTGAAGCTGGCTGCTGAACGATTGGTCAAAAGACGAGGCCGACTGCGAAATAAACTCGATTTTATTCGCCATGGAGTA
This sequence comes from Tetraselmis striata, assembly GCA_006384855.1. Classification (NCBI taxonomy): domain Eukaryota; kingdom Viridiplantae; phylum Chlorophyta; class Chlorodendrophyceae; order Chlorodendrales; family Chlorodendraceae; genus Tetraselmis; species Tetraselmis striata. The sequence goes on from VCJN01001963.1 coordinate 80,606, forward strand.
GTCGCGACTATACGCGGACAACAAATTCTATGGAGAAATCAAGACCGCATACGACTCTGACGAATATCTGAAATCGCGGAAAGCTTTACCATCGTGGCTAGTACGAAACAGCGACCGGCATGTTGTACGCCTACGGCTCGCGGCTTTACGTACCAAATGTGGCGGACCTGCGACAACGAGTATTGTACGAGCTACATGACGCGCCTACTTCTGGACACCCGGGAGAACGACGAATGCTGGCGCGTACTGTGGAACTATACTGGTGGCCCCGTATGAAACAGGCTGTCACTCACTGCGTACAACGCTGCCCTACCTGTCAACGAACCAAGGCGGCCCGAGACAAGCCATACGGTTACTTCAGCCTCATGACGTACCATCACGGCCATTTGAGGTAATATCACTGGATTTAATCACGGACCTTCCAGAGTGCCAGGGGAATGACTCAGTAGTCGTTTTTGTATGTCTACTGTCCAAGCGAGTAATTATTGAACCAACTACGAAGACAGTTACTGCTAAAGGCCTGGCCGACATTATGCACCGTTCAGTTTTCCGTCATTTCGGCCTCCTGGCAAAACTTTCTGACCGAGACCCGAGATTTATGTCAGACTTTTGACAAACTTTGTTCAAGACCATGTACCAAGCTAAACATCTCTACAACTTTTCACCCGGAAACTGATGGCCAGTCGGAGCGGACTAATCATCAGACATGGGAGCAAGTGCTACGCTGCTACGTGCACCCCTTGCACGGCGACTGGGCTAATCATCTCACCAACGCGGAGTTTGCGATCAACGCTGCTCAGTCGACTTTGACTACTATGTCCCCTTTCAAGGCGACATTGGGATTCGAGCCAACTACACCTGTTTCTGCTCAACTCGCAGCGGAGCCTACTCGTACTCTTCATGACCACGTACAATACATGCAGGAGCTTCACCGCTTAGCACGTGATTGTATATTGGAGGCTCAACCTCGAATGCATACTGCAGCTAATCGTAAGCGACTACATGTACCATTCAAGCCCGGCGACAGAGTAAACCTGAAGGCCTCTCATTTGAAGTCTATTTAGCAACCATGTACTAAGCTACGTGACCGCTACGTGGGCCCCTTCGTAATCGCGGAGCAAATTTCACCAGTTGCTTCCCGATTGCAACTACCTGCGGGCGTACGAGAGTCCACGATGTGGTACATGCTAGTATGCTGGAGAAGTATGGTACGACGACCCCAATCGAACAGCAAAGCCATAACGAGTACCGATCGTCTACGATGTGAACCGATTCCACGTTCAAGATGTGCTCGATGTTGCCTTCAACAACAATGGCACTATACTACTGTTTCGAGTACGATGGGCGTTCCCATACAACGTGCCAAGCGAAGACACTTGGGAGGCCCTACGCGGAGTCAAACATTTGGACACTTTCCGGTCGTTTCTGCAGTCAAAAACGTACCGACAGTTTACTGCAAGCCCGGACTTCATTCGGTTCCGTAACCACTACCCAACCCGGGCGAGTACCTTCCGCCTAAGCGTCAAACGCCGGCAAGCCTAAAGCCTGAAGCATGCACAGCGAGCACGAGTGTGCTTAAGGGGGAGAGAGTTTTCTACTTCATTTCCCCTTAGCTCTAATGTCCCGCTTTATTAGTACGACTACGCATCCGTGCGGAGTCTCTGTATATATTAGTAGTGCGGGTGTAGCAATAGTAGAAGGCCGAAGACTGTTCTGAAATTTTCTAAAGTTCTCTAGCCTTGGCCTTATGTGACTATCACAGCACGGCGACTAGAGACTTGGCCTTATGACTACAACCTCGGCGGGTATGAATCCCGCCTCGGACACTCTACCAGAGTTGGACAGAAACAGACACAGACTAACCAGAAACTCTGTAACCAGAATACAGATTGGCCATACTTTCTAAATCCTTCCGCCGCTGCATCCTAAAGGGCCTGAACTATTGGCTAAAGCATAGCCTAACACCAACACATGGTGGACGCCCTACATCAGCAAGGTTGGAAGTGTCCGATTAAATGAAATAATCCCCGTCACCCTTAGCCGCAACGGTACCCTGCACAATCTCACACTAGAAGCCATTGATACCCTCACGGTCCTCCGCCCCAACAAGCAACCCCCATACAGCCCCCTCCACCCCAGCGCCACTGCAATCCGCCTCTATAGAAAACCCCAAAGACACTCAATCGGATGGCTACACACACTCCTCCGCATATCCCGACAGACCCTCAAACCTACCATGTCCAAACTCGGTACCTCCTACAACCCTACCACACCCACCCACCGCTAACAGACACGCTTCCGAAGATCACCATACATGACACCTCCGCTACGGCAGGGGGGACCAACATCAAGCGGCATGGAAAGAGGAGGGGCGCGGACGAAAAGGAGGAAGGCCGGAGGCTGCATCCGCAATCCCCAAGCTTCCCACAGCGGTTGGATAACGCATGCGGTCCTAAAAGCAACTCGGATTGGGCAGTGGAGAGCATCAGGTTAGCACGTTGTAATTCAATTTCAATTTCGAGGCTGCCTTGCACGAGCCGGCTCAAGGGGGCCTTCGCCTCGGTGTCTGCGATGCAGGTACGTAGGCGTCTTCGTAGTGCGAAGGCTGCGCCGAAACGCATCGTACGCCGCTACATGGTTCGACGATGGCTCTCGTTGGGTGGTGACGACGGGGCCATGAGTAGCACGAAGGTGATAGGAGGAGGGCATGGTGTTGTAGCCGCTGATATCGCAACGGGCGTCGCGTACCTGTCTCGTCGGGCCGCCCGCGATAGGCCGATGTGCGAGCGACGGGCAAAGAGGTTCAGCGCGGCATGTCGGGGTGGGCGCGCTAGAAAGGGGGAGTCGGTGTAGACTCGTGATGTAGAAGGACATAATGAAGCCCGCCCGCCGGGGGGGGGGGGGGGGGGGGGGGGGGTTGACTCTTGCGAGGGTAGGGGTGGACGACGACCCGGACATGCGGGGTATGTAGTGGTGAGGGAGTCCCGCTCATGCCGGCTCAAGTGTAGCGTTGCTTGGAATACATGCCCAGAGGCGCGTCTTCGAAACGCGGCTAGCTTGGGCCGGCACCGTGGAGCACCCCATCATTCGGCCTTGTCGGCCGTCGGGGCTTCGGCCTTCGTCTTCCCCTTACCATAGTCCTTGGTAACGTCCTTGGCGAAGGTGATTCGCCGGCGTCTTGCGCGCGCCGGGCAAGCGTTCTTGAAGGTGTTACGGTTGCCGCCGCCGCCTTCCCGGTCGCGGTCGTTGCGCCCGGGGGCACCGCCAAATCGATGACGGGCTAATGTCGTCTTCGCAGCGCTTGCGATGTTCGCGTCGTAGAGCGATCCTTGTAGAGCTCCAACAACTCGGTGAAGTCGGGCGGCCCCATGTTATCGGAGTCCGATACCATGATTGTCCGATACCGCGAGTTAGTGTTGTGCTAGCAAGGAGGCCGGCACAAAACTAAGAGTGTTGCTCCGTCTAGCGGACGACGGCAATTGCATAGGACTCGGTGGATAGTGGGAGTGAACGATGAACCGGCGCCGAGTGCGGCATGTAATAATGTGCCGTACTACGGCATTATAAACTAGAGTACGTAAATTTATAAATCCGCGTGTGCCCGTAATGCAGGTGTGCAGCGGTCGCTATGCATCCGCGCCAAGTTACAACGGCGTGGCGCAGAGGCCGGAGGTAAGGATTATTGGTAGCAAGAATCGACACCCGCATAGCGACTAGTCTAATTTAGGCTTCAGTACTGCTCGTAGGGAAAGAAAACCCCAAGAACACATATCGAAACAACAAAGCAGAATTCAGCTACATGGTGGGGGTACCACCGTCATAATTTGGGGTTGTTAGTTCCGGAGATTGAGATTTATTAGGAGTCGGGTAGTTATTTTGTCAACACCTGAGGACTTCACTACCTTTGTTTTTGGCGTGGTCCCTCCCTCCCTTCACAACGCCTTGGATTTATTAGGAATGGGAAAATTTTCCGGTAATTGCATCGGGCCCGCCTACCTCACATTGATTGCCTTTTTTGTTGCACATGTATCGTACTCCCGGCATGCTTTGTTCCACGGGATGGGGCTTGCCCCAACTCGCATTACTCGAGAATGGGCCGACGCCCAATAAACGGGTCGGGCAGACCTTTCGTGGTCAGTGCCGGGTTTTTTATGCCAGTGTTTTAGACGGTGATCCAACATTGTTGGAAATTCTGTCATTGGACTTTTAATTTGCTCTTTTATTTACATAGTGCTTTAACATATGCGCACTACAAACATAACCAAAAACAACTATGTAAGGTTGCAATACGCAAAAAAGAGACAGCACAAGCCTTTAATTAGTCTTGCAGTAGAATGCTTCCGCGCAATTTCATTTTTGCTGATTACAACGGAGCGTCGCCTACCAGGGCTTTCCGTAAATATGGATCGCTGCCTAAACGGCCGTCGTGGAGACGCTGCAACGGTTTCACTGTTGCCAGTCCTGTCCGCCCAGGCGGGGCGGGAAAAGGGTATATAATATAATATCACCGCGCTGATGCTTGGCGATGTTTTTCGTCTCCGGGGACAACAGGACGAAAAATAAACTGGGCGATATAGCGACTACGACCGGCGCGCGGATGATCGGCGCTCAACGAAACCATGAGCGCTCGGGCTCGAGCGGGGTGGAGGCGCTCGTAGCGGCGCGGCGGTCGATAAACCGTCGACGGAAGCGAAAGTCCCGCCGCCCGTATTGACGGCGCATAAGCGCCGTGTCGACGGGCCATCTGCGACACCGACGACGACAACAAGCGCATTAGATAAGCGATAGGTATCCCACGTATGCACACGCATGGTGCACCCACAGGTGCTTGAAGGGGCCTAGGCTGTCGGTCCCCTGCCCGGCCTTGCAAGCCACCGCTCATATCGGCGGACGAACTGCCGCGGACTGCAGCGGCGCGAGATGGCCCTCCACGGGAGGAAGCCGCTGCCGTCGGGCTTCGCGGCCTTCGCCGCCGTGAGGGCCACGCCGCTCGTCGTGACGGCCGCGCAATCCGGCGACACGCAGGCAGCGGTGGCGAGCGTCCGGGGCGGCGAGAATGTCGACGCAGCGGACCAGGTATGGCGGTCGGCAGGAGTTCAACGGAGGACGGCTGGGGGCCGCCGGTTGCGACTATGCCCACGGCCACCGCCATCTGCCGTTCTCCAGCTGCGTGAGGACTCTACTTGTCGCCAGCTTTAGTACGTTGTTTTTATTGATATTTTACGTCCCGGGAACCGGACCAACATATAAACCGCCTCCGTGGTGGTCTTTATAGGACGCAGACTCACTGTACGGAACGGATGTGCTGCTGCCCCCTCGCTCTCGGCAGCACGGGCGAACGGCTCTGCATGAGGCCGCAGCTGGGGGCCACGTGGCGCTCGCGACTGCTCTGCTGAAGCTGTCCCGGGGCTACTCCTTCGACGTCAATAAGCAGGACAACGTGCTCCTCCCCCTCCCCCCCCCCCCCCCCCCTCGCTCATCTGCCCCCCTCCCTCCCTTCCTCAGGACCGGCGCCACCATCTGGTTGTCATATGAGTCGCATGAGGCTTCGCTGTGGCTTCATACACTGACGAAGATCGCTGCTCGGTTCGCACCCCACGCCACGGTTCCACCCTGGCTGCTCACCATCCGCACACCCCCGCGCTCCCACGATGCTGCAGGCGGGGCAGACCGCGTTGGCGGCCGCTGCGGGTGCTGGGAGCGTGCAGGTACTGAAGGTGCTGCTGCATGCGGGCGCAGACAACGAGCTGGCGGACAATGTAGGGTCCACTTACCCCCCCTTTACCCCCCTCAGCCCACGCAACGCACACACACACACACACACACACACACACACACACACACACACACATGCATGCGCCTGCGGAATTCACAAGTCGCGGATAGAGATGCCACCACAGGACACACATGAAACTATCGATTCTTTAGGATTCTCGCGCGCGTGTGTGTGTGGGGAGGGGGGGGGGGGCGCAGGTACTGCTGCACCTCGATGGCAGTCCTGGATGTCAAGCCCCCACAACATTCGATATGTGCACTTTAAACCTGCTTCCTGGGAGTCATGTTGCAATTCCTCAACTTTACAATAGCACCTCCAGGGTCGGGGGTTCCGAGCCAATAGCGTTTAGGGCATCCCAAAGGAGCATTGCGGTAGTTTGCTCTACCCATGGACCCATGCTTTCGTGACAACAACCCACCCCTTTGCCTCAGTATCACACCTAACAGCTAACGAACACATCTGCTGGGGCGACTGCCAACCATCGCAGCGTGGAATCACTCCTCTGATGCTGGCCGTGGAGCATGGCTGCCTGGAGAGCCTCCGCCTCTTGCTAGATCAAAGCTGTGCGGGGCTGGATGCAGCTGACTGGGTGCGCCGCGGTGCCCGCCCACCTGCGCAGTCATGGAACCCTCCCCGCGCTCAGCCACAGCTCTGCGGCAAGCCGTCCACCTGGATATTCTGCCCCCAAGCCCCCTCCCGGTTCTGCATGAGAAGACGTCCACCATGTCACATGCGCGAGTGCCTGACACTCTGGCCCCCGTTGATCCTCGCATGACGGCAGCTGGGGTCGACGGCGCTGATGAAAGCCTGCGCAGCGCCAGGGGCGAGAGGCCGCCGCCAAGGAGCTTCTCAGCCGGGGCGCGTCACCACATGGGGTGGATCAGGTGCAGCTCTATCGCACGTGCATGAAACTCCCCCCCCCCCCCCCCCCCCCCAAGTCCCCCCCCAAACCCGGGGGGGGAAGGGGGGGGGGGTACAGCCCGCCACCGCCCAGCTGACCGTAGCGTTTCCATGCGTTCCCCGGCGCAAAACATGATGGATTGTGTTGCACCAAGTCAGAGATTCCGTGCTTCATTTGTGGTGCAGCCGGATGCAGTCCAGTGTATATCGGAATATAGGTCCTCCTTCTGCTACGAGTGGCCGAGCCACTGATGAGAGCCCTTACTATAAGCCTGAAGCGGGGCTTTCATGCAACCTATAGAATGCTCGCTATAGTTTCGTCTACATTTGACCTCTGGCAGGCAGCACGGGTTCCTGTTCGCAGTGCTCTTAGTACCATGTCAGCACCCGTGGTGCGAGTAAATGAGAAAGACCAGAATATGGCGATCCCGCAGCGTGGGTATGGTATCCTCCCTGGCTGGTATGAGAATGCGGTAACCTGCGGGAAGCCGGCTTGCCTCCCAGCTGCGCGCTCAGAAATCCGCATCGAGGTGCATTGCTACGCATGTTGGGAGCCGAGGTTTAATAACAACGCGCCGCTGTGGTCGCTGACAACCCCCCCCCCCCCCCCCCCCCACCCCATTTGTCATATTGGGATCACTGCCGACGCAGCGCGGACGGAGCGCACTCCACCTCGCGGCGTCGCACGGCAGCCTGCCGCTGCTGAAGGCTCTTCTGCAGGCGGGGGTCGACGTGCAGGTTCGCGCCTGGATGCGCTTGGCTTACCCGGCTGCATATCGTAACATCGCCTTGGGTTTGCGGTATATAATCGTTTCTGCCACCCCCAAAGAGAAAATTTGCATTCATGTGGAAATACATCAGAATACATAACGAAAACGAATACTAAACGGATCTTCCAACGCGTTCTTGCAAAGCCATTCCTTTTTTCTGGAGTCTCAATTAAATGTTGCGGTAATACTGTAGAAACACATACGGTACGCGGATGAATATAGCTTTCGAACCCCCCCCCCCCCCCCCCCCCCCCCCACAAAGAGGGAAGAAACTATTAAAACGGACACATAATACAGCAAGAATACAGCACTTGTATTCCGACGCAAAGTTGCAGAACAATCCATTATTTTTTGGCCCGGCGGACCGTATTTCAATTCTACGGCAAGTGGGGTTGCGGATGATTTGCGTTGCACATGTCGCCGAGTGCGCTGGTGTCCGCCCCTCTTCATGGCGGATGCCGCCACACAAGGGCATCCCTTTGGTGTATGCCAATATCAAGCCGGTCCAGGGGATACAAAGTAGCGTGTGCTGTTGAATTTACTGGCGCAAATATGCACTTGCTGACAGCGCTGCAATAAGAACCCTTATCATAAGCCTCAATTGCGTGTAACCTTTTAAGATCATTCGCTATAGTTTCGTCTGCATTTGACCTCTGGCAGGCAGGGCAGCTTCTTGTTTGAGTTTTTCTTTGTACTGCGTCGGCCCCTGTATTCAAATTCTGCAACAAGAGAATATTCTTGCGAATCCTTGTAGAGTCCGCAGGCTGTATATCCTTGCCTCCGATTGAAGATCGCGACAATAATACCAAGAGTATGTATGCTGTAGAATGAAGTACGGTTTGCGGGGCTAAAAAATAATGAATTCTTTTGCCCACCTTTCGCGTCGGAGCTTTCGTACTATATTGTTGCTGTAATCTGAACTATTACTCTGTTTTGATTGTTTTTCCTCTTTGCCGGGGGGAGGGGCTCGAAAAAAGTATCTCTCTGCACACCGTTTGTGTTCGCACGGGATACTCCTTATAATCCCCTGTGTGTTTGAGTGAGGAAGAGGCAGGAAGTACCTGACTTGTTTCTCTAAGACACTCTCTGCGCCACCAGCGGCCTGCCAAACCGCATTTCACGCCATTCCCTCAGCAGGCAGTGTTTGTGTCTCGCATTAACATGCACGGACTGCGCAGAGCAAGAGCATCAAACAGCGACAAACTCACCTGCGATGCCCTAACAGCCCTGACGCACATCCTGATGCACCCCATGTGGCTCGGCAGGCACGCAACTGGAGAGGCCGCCTGCCGGCAGAAGTGGCCTCCTCTGAGGCAAGCGTCACTGCCGCGTGCTCTTGCGCCATCAACCAGCACGTGTCGGTGACTGCGATGTGGCATTATGACCGTGGAGTATATACCATGGGCCTTGTACTTGAACTTCAGCTTCATGTGGAGCTGCCACCTGTCACGTGATATCGATACGTCTTGATATGATCTTAGTATCGACGGCAGCCACATCTGTGTAATCGTGCAGTGCCCCCAAATCAATCCGTGGCAGTGCTTGGATGATATTGTGCATAGCGATACTGCATCATCAGTTATGTTGCGGTCAATCCATTACCGGTACCGTTCTTCTGCCCATTTTCTACGGGGGGTATCTAGCGGCAAAAAAGTTCGGACCCCCTAGTCTTTGTGAAAGTGATAGGAGGTGGGTGAGCGCACCGTTGCTACCCATCACCCCACTTTCACAACCTCGCGAGCCAGAAGGTGGTTAGACACCACACGGCCATGTAGACCAGACCGCTGTCATGACCTGAAGATCGACCACATATTGTGTGAGAGCGTCCCCATGTACTGTGTCGTTGCGCGCTCCGAAACCATAAGTGCGGCAGCTCCATCCCCCGCCGTCGAGTTTTTGTTATATCGCCAGATTGATCGCAACCCTCCGCCGGCATCTGCCACCGGCATGCCAGAGTGCTCCGAAACCAATTCCCCTCGCACAATAACGCCATGTGACGGGGGCATGTTGTCTGACCCCCCTCCCCCCCCTCCCCCCCTCTTCACTTTCATGAGCAGGAGGCTGCTGACTACCTGGCGGAGCAGATGGCCCGGGTGGCGCTGTACCGCCAGCAGTTTCTGGTCTCGCTGGCGGCGCCGCCGCGCGAGGGGCGCCACAGCCTGAGCCTGCGCGCGGTGGACACCGAGAAGGGCTGCCCGGTTTTGCTCAAGTTCTTCCGGCGAAAGGCGGACCGCAACCGGCTGCTTGAGACGATACTGCAGCTCGAGCAGGAGTATGCCCTCTTCTCTCCCTCTTTATTCCTCCTCACTGCGCACCCATTGCCTGTCAAATAGTTTTACCCTTTCAGCCGGTTGTAGTAACCAAGGTCCCCCTGCAGTGAAGATGTCATGGCGGAGCCGGCGGTGAAACTCTGTGCCCGTGAATGAAAACTGGCGCTCGTGGGTTGTGGGCTCACTCCGCGGGTGAATGGCCCCGTCACGACGCAGCTTTGTCGCATCTGTGCCGGCGGACGTCTCGGCAGAGCTCCCGAGATACGTGTTCAAGGCATGCCCCGCTCTTATTAACCCCTGTTGCATGGCCATGACTCGGCATTGGGAGCGATAGATACATACTTAGATCTCATTGAAACAAGGGTCTGTGTTTAATTGTGAGCATACCACTATGTACCCCTACACCTGATTCAGGCGTACACAAGGCTAAAAACATGCATGAATTTGTCACATGATTGTGTGCATGTACAGTAGCCAAACTCGGCTTAAGCCTAACAGTGTGTATTGCGGGCTCTTTATCTCCGCTTCATCAGCTATAATTAGCGGAGCTGTCACCTGTCACTTGGTACAGAAACGTCTTTGTGTCGAAACGTCGACGGCAGCTCGCGCGGAGATGTGCAGCCACACCTGTGTACTTGTACAGTATTCCCAAATCAAGATGTAGCAGCCTTTGGATGATATCGTGCATACCGATAGTGCATCAGTGTTGCTGCGATAAATCAATCAATCGATGCAGCCGTAGACCCCTGCCGATGTGTACGCCGGGTGCACGACTGGGCAAAGCAGCCCAATGTACATTGCAGACACACCGGCATACAAGCACTGACATATCTAGCGTCAAATCAAATGCGCCCTATACCCTAGAAAGGACCATGCCGCCACCCCATTGAGAAGGTCTGCACTCTCGACGCCGCGACACGCAACCACATACTTACGGCGTTTGCGTACATTTGCGCTTGCTTACCGCATCATACTTCTCCGAAATCGTATGGCGCAAAGCAGTGAATAACAGTTGCGCATGGCCCACGCGCAGTGGCCGCACCTCTACCTCACCCATGGTTCGCTGCATCTTTCTACGGGTGCCGACACGCTTATAATAAAAACGCTGATCGTAAGCCTCGAATTCGGCTTGCATGCGACCCATAAGAATATTCGGTATGATTTCGTCTAAATTTGACCTCTGGCATGCAGGGCAGTGCGTGTTTGAAGTTTTCTTATTACTGCGTTGGCACCTGTACTCGACATGCAGGACTCGAGCAGCTACAAGGGGATGCCGTACTGCCTGGCGTTGGCGGCGGGCGAGCGCACGGTGGCGGAGGTCCTTGCGAGCCAGGGCGCCCCCCGGGCTGTCACGCCCCTGGCACAGGTCAAGCACATCTTTCGCTCCGTGTCAGAGGTACAAGGCGGCCGCCGCCTAGGCGCTCATGCACAGCGCCCTTTCCATTATTTTTTTCTATTGTTTGAGCGGCTGGTGCTCTCCATCCAAAGGATGCCACAATACGGCTTTGACTTCTTAAAATGAAATAATGTTTTATAACTTTACAACATTATAATTTCTAGAAAAATAATCATTTCTTCAACATTCTTTCTTATCATATTATAACACTATTTTGATATAATCAAATGACATTATTTTCACATTTCTGTATGAATCGCAGTGCGCGGAGCACCTCCACACGCAGGGACTGGTGCACTGCAACCTCAAGCCCACCAGCCTGGTGCGCTTCTTCGACGGCCACTTCCGCTTGGCGTCGATGGGGAACGCCTGCGCATCGGGAACGCAGATGGAGGTCCCCCCCCCCCCCCCCCCCCCCCCCGCCATGACCGCGCTGTTCCGCGCCGCTCGCGTTGCCTTCCCTTGTTCCGCATACTCAGGCCACGCTGCCCCTGGCGGTTGCGGCCGCCGTGTACGTCAGTGTCACACCACGACGCCGGAGATCTGCCCCCCAGAGGTCGCAAAAGCCTGGCTGCGGGATGCCCCCATTCAGGTACCCCCCTCCCCTCCCCCGGGTCTGTCACCATCGCCCTGTGAAACGGGCGGCTGATGTCGTAGGACCTCAGCGCAATGTTCACACATATTGGCTATCATCGATGGAAGCTAACCGCTGGAACTATACGTCGTATTGGTACAGAACTATCTGTCGTGGAACTTTAAGTCGTATTGGTACATGTGCCGGCGGGTTAATAGAAAACTGCGAATTACAGCTTGCCCGGCCTGCCAGAGGTCAAATGTAAACGAAACTAAGCGGAACTATCGCGAATACAATCATAGGTTGCAGACAAGCCCAATTTGAGGCTTGCTGTAATAAGGGCGATTATCACAAGTGCGACGGCAATCATAGTACTAACATGCGTATATTGGGATGTGAATGTATGATTTGCTGGAATAAAGTGTGCTTGCAAAGACGCAGCTCTTGTGGCTCTTGTTGCAGTGCAAACAATGCTCTGAGTCATTTGTGATGCATGCCTCAATCCATATTGAGTATTCCACTATCATGTCTCAATAAGCCCAGGCACATTTTCACCACGGAACAGCAGAGAATGACCCCGTGCAATTGCTGCTGTGCCGGCGTTAACAAGGGCACTGCGAATATAGAACACTGCTGTACGGCCTACCAGAGGTCAAATATGGACGAGAATACAGCGGAACCATAGTGAATGCTCTTATTCTAGGTCGCATGCAAGCCCAACTTAAGGCGTATCATAAAGGTGATTATCATAGGTGCGTTGGCGATTATAGTAAGAACATGCTTATCGGAATGCTAATCCATGATGGATTTAGAACAAGTGTGATGCTTGCAGAGTACATAGCTCTTGTTGCAATTCAAACCATGTCCTGGATCGTCCTTGATGCATGCCTGAATCCATATCAACAAACATAGTAGCACAGCTGGTTATGCCCGGAGACACATGCAACAAGGATGAATGGCAAAGGATGCCCATTGTAGTTGTTCATGTCGCAGTGCGTCACGTAGCGCCGAAAGAGGTGTGCGGCGTCCAGCACATGGAACAGCAAAGCGCACGCCTGGTGATCGCTTCATGGCCTGGACGCCCGGCCTGCCTGCACGGTGGCAGCGCATGCGTGTGCTTCTGTCACCGGGCCGCGGTCCCGGCCCTGCCCTGATGCGCCCTGGCGCCCGTGCGCCGCGCAGGTCTCCCCGGCGCGCGATGTGTGGGCGCTGGGCTGCCTGCTGTACGAGCTCCTCCTGGGGCGCAAGCTGCTTGCGGACCTGGTCCAGGAGGCAGTGGAGGCGGTGGCGTCCGGCCGCAGCCCCACACCCCCGGTACGCCACCGCCCGACACTGCCTGCGGACACTGGGCTGTATGCCTGAGCGAATGGACCCCATCGCCTGAACGTCGCGCCAAACATGGCTTCGCCACTGCCTGTGCCTCGGATGGCATCGCAGGTGGGCCCCACGGAGCTGCTGGGTGTGCTCCATCTCATCTCGGAGCTCCGGCAAGAGCAGATCGAGGCACTGGTCGCGGTGCCGCGGCTCGTACAGGGCCGCATGCAGCACATCCACATGGTGCGCTGTGCCGCAACGCACTGGGCAGCCGTACCCCTTTCCCGACACGGCGTTTTTAAAGCAGGTGCCTAAAGACTGGTAGTATGGCGCGCGAGAGAGAGGAGGAGAAAATGTTACAATATGATGATAAATTGCAAAATAACACCTAACCCCCCCCCCCCCCCCCCCCCCCCCCGAAGAGAGAAAAACAAAACACAACGATTGTTACATGAATCGTCCGACTCGCGTAGAGAAACAATCATTGTTTCTTCGACTCGCGTATAAAACGTACTTAATTAAATGTTCCAGTAGAATGATGGGGCGGTGCAAAGCCATATGCGCATACCAGTAACCCCCATTTTACTGGGCTTACAGGTCCCAGGAAGAAACAATCAAAAATAAAGATTATTTGCGACCAGCTATTCCTCCTAGGCAGGAGTAGCATGCGCTGGAGACTTTGGCTGCATCCGGCCGGCCTGATGCCATGGCGGCCGGGCAGGAGGAGGCGCAGGTCTTTGAGGGCTCCGACACCCCGGAGGTCAGCCAGCCGCGGCCAGGGAGCTGGCTGCGCCAGTTCCAGGCCCGAGCCACGGCGGGAGCAGGCGCCCCGGCGGGGCAGACGCGGCTCTCGCCCGCTCTCTCCCCGCCCCTCGTCTGTCACGGAGGCACGCAGGATACGCCGCACCGCCCGCACGGCACCCAGCGCCGCAAGGCAAAGGGGAAGGCGAAGCACGGGGCGTCTCCTGAAGGCTCGGCGGCGAGGAGAGCGGTGCGATGGCTGCGCTGCACCCACTGCCTATGCAGCGTCAAGTGCACACACAATACCTGCCATACGCGCTTTGGGTTCACAATATATTATGTTTGCCGACTTATGAATTGTAGCAAGAAATCCATGTAAGAGAGCCACGTAAAGATTTGGCGGTGCCCAGCGGCTCTTTCTTGTTATGGTATTATGTAATGCTATTATTATGTATTGTTGTTATGAGATGTAGTGTATTCTTAGTATGACATTCGTCTGGCCGGTAGTCTTAAGTAGTACTGGGAAACGGCAAGGCGCTTTCTTGTTATATAGCAAAATGTCTTCTATATTGTAAGTGCGTTGGCACTGGTATTGCTGCTTCTGTTCCCCGCGGAATAACGAGAGAAACGTAATTGTACATGAAACATGTCAGAATAACCCGCGAATTTGAAACGGAATATACGAATAACTGTTGCAAGTCAACTGATTATTTTCAGACCCGCCAACTCATCAATAAATCGTCATGCGGTATATGCTGGATTGTTCTCCCGCCTCCTACAGGATGGGATGGTGCTACTGCTGTAGCACCTATAAGTATTAAAACCCTTTTTGCAAGCCTCGCATCGGACTTGCATGCAATCTATGGTAAGAACAGTCGCTGTAACAGTTCCCAGAAAGTTCCGTCTTTGATTGACTTCTGGCAGGCCGGGCTGGTTGTTGTTCGCAGTGTTCCTACCACCCTCGTGTCGGCACCCGTATCCCCATTGCGTCATGTATATACTTCCATGCACTCAGCGCATATATTGTCAGCTGACCATCGCCTTGCTGCATACTGCAGGGCGCACAGCAGAGCCCGGATGGCGAAATGTGGAGCGTTGTGGAGCGCGAAATGTCGGCAATGTCGGAGATACTTTCGAAGATGTTGCGCATACAGCCGCAGGACCGCATAGGTGATCGCCTGTGGGGCCCTCCCGGCATCGGCGAGTACGCCGCAGTCATGCTGGTGAAATCATGAACGCTGTCAAAGGATAAGGCTGACATGACGCTGTGGCCTGATGATTGTATGGATGCGTCAGGTGTGTCGGATGTCCTCAGCAGCGGAGTCCTCGGGGTGGCGGCGGCCAGCGGCTCCGACTTGCTGCAGGAGGTGAAGACAATGAAGCGCTGCGCGGCGGAGAACCGGCAACAGATGCAGCGGCGGATGCTGGAGCTGGACGCGCAGATGAAGCAGCTGATCTACGCCGCCTCAGCGCGCGGATCGTCCTCCGCCGCGAGCACCAGCTTTGGCCACCTGTCCAACAGCCGGGCCAGCAGCGACAGCGGCCTGGATTCCAACGGCGCCAGCCCCGGGCAAGGCAGCCCAGAGCTCCCGCGGGCTGGTCACGACGCCGGCGACTCTCCGGCTAGCGAGAAAGGCGGCAAGCGGGGGATCTTCCCCAAGTCCTCGCGGAAGCTGAGCTCCCTTTTTGAGCGCTCCCGTAAACCCACGAAATGACACTTGAGTGGTGGAGTATGAAGAGGATCCTGTACCTTCCAACCCGCAACTGCTCCTCGAGGCCCCTTTTGTATGGAAGCAGCTATCAAATTGCCTGCCATTTACAAATGTGCGCGCACCTGCCATCAGCAGGGCTAGCGGGGACAGCATTAGTGCCCAATTCAGCCATTGCCGTCAGCTGTGCATTTGCGAGTCAGTGGGCTCCCATGCCCACGCACTTTCCAGCCGCGGCGGCCTGCTCCATAGGCCCCAGAGATACCGTTGTGAAATCCCTCGTGAAATGCCTCAACTGCCCTGCGAGCCTCTTGCCTCCAAGCTGTACTGTGGAAGCAGTACATGCTGGCAGCCGGCAATGCGTCGGCGGCCATTGAATGCCGATCAATAAGATAGCAAAGATGTACAAAACGGCCCTCCGTGCACCGGCTTCTTGACATGCTGCGACTTTCGCCGCCTTGACTGATTGACTGCTTGTATATTGAGGCATCAAGACATTGCCATTCGACAGAGTCTATGCCAGTCAGGAGATCCGTATTCTTTTGGAAATCAACACTCCTATCCCCAGAGATTCGTGGTGAAGTGTATAATAGGGAACGCCACAGAAAGATGTATATCGTATTCACGCACGACACATCTTATACATATGACTAAGCCCAACGCTGCTGGATGGCGCAACCCCTAGAGCTCATCTGCCGACCTCGTGCCTAGAGCCAGAGTCCAGAACACCCCAACCTAGCAAGAGGGAATGACCTCCCCCCCCCCCCCCCTTCATAGCATGTCCCAGCATGCCCCAATCCACATCTCCCATGGACATGTCCGTCAAATTGCTGTCATTATCCCGAATATAGAGAAGCATCTCCCAAGCATAGACGGTCGGCTGTTACTGCGGGATGTGGGCTCCAATCCAGCGGTCAGTCTGCCTCTCCCTTGCCAGGTGCCATCTCATGCGCAGAAAGACCAGTCCCATTCAAGATACAGAGCCGACAACGCGGAGCTTCGATTTCTTGCAATCCAAGCATCCCCCGCTTACGGTGCTCCATGATTGCCAGCATGTGAGCCTCGATGTTGCAGAGGCATCTCTGCCCTAGCATAACCCCTCGGCCTCCAAAGGTGCCACGTTACTGGAGCCGGCTGGCGGCGCCGGCGTCCAGCAGCCACAGGTTCTCCCCTGGCCCGCTCGCCAGGCGCGCGGCAGGTGCAGTAAGCCACGGCACCTCGCCGGCGCCACCCCACGCCTGGGACTCCGCCGAAAGCGCCACCGCGGCCGCGATTGCCTCCGCCTTTTTCGCGCCGCAGGTGGCCACCACTGTCTGCTTCGCCGCCGCCATCATGGCGAGCGAGAGCGTGATGGACTGCTTGCCGGGCATGTCGACCGGGAGCGCCAGCTGCTCGGCGCCCGCCACCCGCGCGGCGTCGGAGTTGGGGTAGCAGGACCCGATGTGGCCGTCGTTGCCTAGTCCGATGAGCGCCATGTCCAGCGACGGCGCTGCCCCGGCACCTGCCCCGGGCGCCAGCACATTGGCCGGGCACCCGCGCAGCGTGGCGTCGTACGCGGCGGCGGAGTCGATGGACTCGCCCTCCGCGGCGGGGTACACGTGGCCGATACCCAGCGCATCAGCAAACTGCGCCTTGTTGAGCTTCAGGCACTTGCCCTCATTCTGCCGCTCGTTGACAAAGAAGAGGTGCACTTTGGACCAGTCCACGGCGTCGGCGCCCTGATGGGGGGCGATTGAGACATGAAAGCAAGGCAGATAGTTATTGGAGAGCAGTTCTTATGGTTTCTATAGGCAGGCCGCGGCATTGCTTGTTCTCTTGTTTGTTCTTCGTCTGTAGGTTTGTTCGCCTCGGTAGATATTGTAGTTCGGATGGTTTTCATGTTCACTTTTATGGAGTTGTGTCGTGCTCCTACTCTATTCAGCACGCATGGCACTACCAGCAGGTATGTATATGTATATATAGAGAGATTTTATGGGGATTGGGCAATTGGTATATGTGTGTGTGTGTGTGTGTGTGTGTGTGTGTGTGTGTGTGTGTACACGTGTATGTACACACAGTGTGTGTGTGTGTGTGTGTGTGTGTGTGTGTGTGTGTGTGTGTGTGTGTGTGTGTGTGTGTGTGTGTGTGTGTGTGTACGAGTGTGTGTATATACGAGTGTACGAGTGTGTACAGGTTTGTACGAGTGTGTCACGAGGTTCGCCAGCAGGGGGAGAGAGAAGTACTCACGGGCGTGGCGGGGAGGGCCGCCAGTAGCTTGGGGATGGAGCCGCCCGGCGACGCGAGCGAGAAGGCGCCCTTCTCGGCGATAGCGGCCGCGGCCGCGGACACCACCAGCTCGTTCAAGGCCTTCCCCACGGCGGCCTCGTCGGGGAACTCCGTCACTTTCAGGTTCACCCCCTTTGCGGCAGCCTGGGTCGGCAGCGCTTGCATGCGGCGAGGATGGCAAGAGCGGCGGAGGGGAGCGATCAGCCCCCGCGTAGTCGCAGCGGCGGGCGATCGCAGAACCACGCGGGCAAAGCATGTGGGTGACGTCAGGACCTGGCGCGTCGCCATGGCGCACGCCAGTGGCAGTGGAGGTGGGGCGCTGTTAAGAGGTAAGTGTGACAGTCGGGGCTCGGCCACCATGGAAGGCCGTCGGCGATGAGATGGCTTCTTACTGCTTACCGTTCGCGTGACGACGAAATCAATAATATAGCTGCCAAAAAATGACTGGTAGTAATGTACCTGTAGCGTCGTACCCATACCGGTAGTATTCCACAAGTTAAAAATGTAATCCTTCCTTCGTGTGGGTCGCTAGTCGCTAACAGTAAGGATTACCGGTAGCGACTTTATTAAATCTTTTTGGTAGCGACTGTATCCATACATTGGGTATACACACTACATATGCGTGTGCTCGTGCCCACTCTGCGTCTTCTCATGTTACTGCTTCCACCCTCTAGTCGATGTAGAGGACCTTTCTGATTGCCTTTTATTTTGGTGATTTCCGATGTCGCCTTCTGCTGCTAGCTCATGTAATTTTGTATACACACTACATACAGTAGTAGCAATCGCATACATGCGGCGGCGGCGGTACAGGTATGTCGTAGGCCACTCGTAGTGCCGTACAGCATCAGCTAGATTTTTTTCGTCCCCGGGACAGGACTGGCACCAGTGAAACCCTTGCAGCGTCTCTACGACGGCCGTTTAGGCAGCAATCCAGTTACGGAAAGCCCTGGGTAGGCGACGCTCCGTTATAGTCATCAAGCAAATTGCCGAAGCATTTCGCAAGACTAATTGAAGGCCAGTGACGGAATTTCCAACACTGTTGGATCACCGTCTAAAACACTGCCATCAAAATACCCGGCACTGACCACGAAAGGTCCGCCCTACCGCCCTAGGCAGCATCAGCTAGATATTCGTACGAGGTATCGCCGATATGATACTACTACCGCCTAGTACCTGAGCTGCATTCATTTACTCTCCCACAAAAATTTACCCCTACACGAATCTGCATGTGGGCGCACCAAAACCACGTATAGTCTTTAAGTTATACCGAAGCTTATAGCTCCCATGGCCTTGGTTGCAGCGCACCCTCCGAAACGTCGCGCTGATGCAGCATTTTCTGTATGTTGTGCTCTTTTTTCCGCTCACAGTAACAAATGTGCCGCAGCCTGGTGATTGCGCTGAAGCCTGGTGATTGCGCTGCATGGCGAATGATGCTGAATGCAAGAGTGCGGCGGCGCTGCCACATGTAGCCACGGGCATTGTGCCATCCCTAGTGCAAAACACAGTGAAAAGCAATGTCGCATCGATCTGGCATCACCTTAGGGTGTGCCTTAATTGTGTAATGGCGCTTGGTGTTGATGTGGATGTTACGTATCCCTGCAGCCGTGATATAGCCATCACATGGTAATTTCGCACTTCACATGAGCGAATGATGACGTATCTCCCCAAGCCGCCAGCGTAGATCGGGCAGACATGCTTGAGGCACAGCACCTCGTATGCTGTAATAGATAGATGATAAAAATTAGGCTACGCTGCGGCTCTCAGATGAATTCCATTCTCACTGGCAATTGTTTTGGCGCGGATTTTACCCTGGCCTTGCGTACCGGTAGGTTAGCAGTAGATGGGTGATTTCCCCGACCTGCACACACTGCTGCGTACATGCCACAGCAAGCTTTCAGATGAGCGGAAGCGCTTTTGAAAGTGTCTGGGGAGGTGAGCACATCACTCCAGTTTCTCTGGCTCGAGCATGGTCGTAAATAACGAGGTGAGTGAGAGTATGTGCACATGTATCGCTCGTCCACCATATCCGGCTGACAGGAGCTCGCTAGGTTTTGATACATTATTCTATGAATACATTCTATGCTATTTGCGCGAACCAATTAGACGGGATGTGCGATATATGGTTGCTCTGGGCTGTGACCTGCGCCGCCACTACTATTGGTTGGCGCCCTAGCTAGGGTTCTCTGAGGGGGGGTGGGCGATGCGGCGTCTACCCCGTGATTGTCATCTATTCCAATACTGGGCTCCAGCGTGATGCTGTTGCCAAAAGAATGCCAAGGGTGAGAAAGAGGGGATCAGAGGGGGGTGTCAGCAGGCTCCCGCCGCCGCATAACCTGAAAATGATGTCGAATGCCAAAATAGCGCTGCTTGCTGGCTTATATATTGGTAGGGGGCGCAGTTTAGTTCGCGTTTGGCGTAGTGTCCCAGCAGCAACATAGCTGCCAGGGGGATGATGACGCCCACGACCGTCATGATGGAGCATGCATCATAGTCATTGTGCCATAGTCGCATTCTGGTGCTTGCGCAGCTTTTATGATGTGCGTAGAATCACCATTCAACAATAGCGTCACGATGCGCACATTGTCAAAAAAGAGTGGTATCATTTCTTAGTCGGGATTACAGCGCAATCCTCTCTTTCTGTTGATACTTACCCCCCCCCCCCCCCCCCCGAGCTCTACTGTATTCAAAGGTTTTGATCATAGTATTGTGATGATTGTGGTGTCTGTTGTCTCATATATCAGACCCCATTTTGGGGATTGGCAATAGATGCAAATCTCCCTGCATTGTTAGGCCTGCGGCCAGATACCCAGCCAATGGGGACGGGGTGATGCCGTTTAGCTACAGTTAGGCCACTGTGCTGGGCGCGTTCAACCATACCATACCATACCCCTGCAATGCAAGCTGTAGTCGATGGAGGGAGCTTGTACTGTCTCAATAGAGATGCGGTGTTGATGCCGCGTTACCATCATTGGCGGGTAATAAACGAGTATACTGCTATTCATGAGCAAACTTTCACCTGCCTGAGGTATCTCCAGCACATTGTTAGGAAAGAAATATGTGCATTGTGCACTTGCATACGTTACGTTGCAAGCTTCCGCTTCCTCTCTGCTGGACCTGCTCTTTCGGTGCCCCTCTTGTGCACCAAGCCCACTGGGTTGTCTGGTTTGGATGGGCAGGACGCACACCAGCGCGCCAAGCTGCGCTCCTCCCCCGGGAGCCCCAAGGACGGCCGGCACTTGCCGCACTCGCACCACTCGCTCGCCACGTTCACTGCGGCGTCTGGTTTGGCGGGGCAGGAGGCGCACCAGCGTGCTGAGGTGGGGACCTCCCCGGGGAGACCAAGGGACGGGAGGCACTTGCCGCACTCGCACCTCTTGTGCACCACATCCACTGCGGCGTCTGGTTTGGAGGGGCAGGAGGCACACCAGCGTGCTGGCGCTCGGACATCTCCAGGCAGCCCGAAGTATGGCTGGCGCTCGCCGCACTCGCACCTCCGGGCCACCACATTCACTGCGGGTGGGGCAGGCAGCGCACCAGCGTGCCAAGCTGCGCTCCTCCCCCGGGAAGCCCAATGTGGGCCGGCTCTTGCCGCACTCGCACCTCTTAGCAATGACGTTCACTGCGGCGTCCGGCTTGGTGGGACAGGAGGCACACAAGCGTGCCAAGCTGCGCCCTCTCCGGGGAGCCCCAAGGACGGCCGGCACTTGCCGCACTCGCACCTCTTGTGCACCACATCAACTGCTGCATCCGGCTTGGTGGGGCAGGCAGCGCACCAGCGTGCTGACGTGAGGCCCTCCGCGGGGAGCCCCAAGGACGGCCGGCACTTGCCGCACTCGCACCTCTTCTTCATCACATCAACTGTTGCATCCGGCTTGGTGGGGCAGGTAGCGCACCATCGTGCTGACGCTCTGCCCTCCCCGGGGAGACCAAGGGAAGGAAGGCACGCTCTTGCCGCACTCGCACCTCTTGCTCACCACATCAACTGCTGCATCCGGCTTGGTGTGGCAGGAGGCACACCGCCGCCCTGACGCTTTGCCCTCTCCCGGAGACCCAAGGACGGGAGGCTCTTGCCGCAATCACACCTCTTGCGCACCACGGTCACTGCGGCGTCCGGCTTGGTGGGTCAGGCTGCGCACCAGCGTGCTGAGCTGGCGAGCTCCTCAAACAGCCCAAAGGATAGCACCCCCGTGCCGCACACGCAGAGTCGCTCGGGCATCGCGCCCCCAAAAGCTGCTCAGTACAGGTGCCGCAACTCGGTGCGAATAAGAAATTCGCCTAGATGTAATAAATACTCGCCTTTTTCAGTCGGAGTTCTGACAAATTTATACTGAATTTATAACGGGAAAAAATAAACCGGTCTACCTAGCAAACCCTAATAGTCGCTAGATAAGAAGTCTCTTCCGCCAGCTTGTCTTATACAAACGTAAGGATGATTCTCATATCATCTTAAATCTAATTAAAAGAGCCAATTTGCATATAAGCGTAATAAGCATATATAATACCATAACCATAATAGGAGTGTATAAGCATAATTTCTGGCCGATGTATTTCGGCAATATCGTCCCGGCGTGTCCTGGGTTTCCCCGGTTGATGCATTCATGTTGCTGCTTCCACCTCGCAGTCGCTGTAGAGGACCTTTCTGACTGTCCTTTTTTTGGTGATTCCCTGATATCGCCTTCTGCTGCTAGCTCATGTAATTAATGCATTAGCCCTTCGGGGTTCGAATGAGGCAATGGTCTACGGGCTATGCCAGACCTACGACTGCAGTTGGCGCAAGAGGTCAAGTGCTGGGGCGGCTTCGGCCGATGTCCCGCCCCGGGGCGAACTTTACTTCTACTGTTAAGAGCTTAATTCGCGGCATGGGTTTGCGGTGTTGCTTTTTTCGCCCCCTCGCAGGACATGACATCTTGGCAGGCAATTGCTACCTACTGATCATCATTTATTTTCGCGGCCCGCTCCTTATCGCCGCTGTTAGTCGAGCAATATGCATACCCCGTACGGGTAATGCAGGGTTAAAGTAATCATTACCCGCCGATGATGGATGTCGACTGGTCGATCGACCGATGGACCGCCCGCCGTACTTGCTACGAGTAGCGATAATCTGTAATCCTTACAGGTACTCGCGTACGCGATCCCTGTCTTAACGTTAAGTCGTATAAATAAATCACAGATAACCATCAAGTACGAAGATATATATATAAAGCTACAGCAGGTACCCTCGTATGTATGGGGGGACTGGGGGAGCCCCCGCCGGCTCCGCCGGCCTCTGCGCGCCTGCCAAAGGTGGCCCTTTCCATCCTCGCTCCGAGACTGCTGACACTGAAGAGCTGAAGCTGGTTTAGGATGAACCCTGCGCTTTGGTAGGTGCACCTCATAGTTGGTTGCTGGTCGCGTTAGTGGTAACGACGCCCGCCGGACTACCTAAGAGCTGAATATCAGTGCGCATCTCGTCATCACCTCGACAAGCCCGATTGCCCCCGACCCACCGTCGCCGCTCCAGCAGCCCAGTCAGCGGCAGCGCGCCCACCTCGTGTCCGAAGCTTCCCGGATCCCATGGTGATGGGCCGATGGATATGGGCGCGCCGTGATGCGGCAGCGGGTGCCATGGTGGAGGAGATGGAGGCGGCGTCGGCCTTACCGAGCAGCAACGGGCGAGGCGATGGGGCGTCAGGGCCCGTCAAGGGGCCAGCCGAGGCTGCGGGCGAGCTGCGCGAGGAAGAGCAGGTGCGAGCAGGCTTTACCCTCACCCTGGACTGCCCCCGTCACAACCCCATTCACCAGCGCCCGGAAAGCAGGGCTGGCCATACAGGAGGGGGGTCCGGGGGGGGGGGGGGGGGGGGGGGGGGGGGGGTATGTTGTAACTTTTTCTGCTGCACAATTGTCCAGTACGGACGCAGCAGCGAGACACTTGTATGGCTGCCTTCACAGGCGCAGCCCTGGATATTCTGTCACTGATGGAGGGAATATATAGCTGGGCTCAGTATGCGGCGAATTGCTGCGCGTCCTGCAGGTGCAGGTGGCAGCGACTGGGGAGGCGCCACGGGTGGCCACTAGGGGAACTCAGGGTGGCGCGTGAGGGCTGCTGGAAGCAGACTCGCCGCTTCTGCGTGCGTCACCGCTGGCGCTTATTCAGCGCTGCGGTGCTATTGGTCGTGATTATGCTTCTGGCAGCCTTCCATGAGGAAGTTTCCGAGATGTGGGAGACGTATTCGGGCTGGCTGGAGGCCAACGTGGGTGTCCCCAAGTGCCCCGCAGTGTTGCATGCATACATTCCTGTCATCCATGCGGGGCCATGGGTGATGATTTTATTTGCGGAAATATGTCCGCCGGATGTCTGTGCTACCGCGGCCCTATACTGGGGCTTGCCTACTTCCCCGTTTTGTGTCCCGCTTTGCCCACTGAACTTCGCGTGCGACTTGGCCATCCCGCAGAAAGTGAAGGGCGCCTTTTCCTTCATTATCGTCACTGCTGTGCTGACAGTTATCTGCTTCCCGGTGCTGAGCCTCCCAACATCCTGTCTGATCCGGCACTGGTAGCTATGTAACTGCCTCCCACCTGCCACATGCACAGCAGTTGATCCACTGCCTTTGCTCTGCAGGCAGCCATCCCCACCCTGGCTGCCGGCGCCATCTACGGCATGTGCAACGGCCTCGGTACGCAGCGCTTCCCCCAGCACGAGTCTGCCCGCCCTCTGACAATTAGTGATGGCACAGGAGATGGTGTGCTCACCCACCTCCAACGTTCCTCAACCCCCCCCCCCCCCCCCCTGCCATCGCCCCTTCCTTTGTGCAGCCGCGGGTGTTGCCATTGGCACCGCCATCATCTTCACTGGTGCCACGTTGGGGTCCATTGTGGCGTTCTTGCTGGGACGGTGAGCACGGCTGCCCGCACAACTGCGCCCCTGCCAGCTGCATCACCTCATATTGTCGCTGACCTCCCCTTCCCCCCCCCCCCCCCCTTCCCCTTCTCTGCCGCAGCTATGCCTTTCATGGCTGGCTGGAGCACATCAATCGCCGCAGCCGATGGGCCGGCGCGCTCAACCGCGCTCTACAGAACAACGGCCTCAAGTGCGCCGCTCCCTCAGGCTAATGCCGAGTCCTCCTGAACTATGCATTCGCCTGCATATATATAATATGTGTGTGCGCGTGTGTGCTTGTCTGCGTCCTATGGTACCCAATCCTGAGCAGCTTACAGCATGCGGCCCTCCTACCAGAGTCATCATCCTCTTGCGACTGTCCCCCATCATTCCTTACTCGGTCTTCAACTACTTGGCGTCGCTCACATCCGTCCGCTTCTGGGACTTCATGCTCGGCAGCATCGCCATTCTGCCCGGCACCGCGCTGTTTGTCTTCCTGGGCGCGCAGTCTGCGATGGCAGTGAACATGAGCATGACCGACGGCGGGGCAAGCCTCTCCACGGCCCGCATCGCCGTCACGGTCGTGGGCGTCATCATCGCCCTGGCAGCTGTGTTGCTGCTGGGATACTACGCCAAACGCGAACTCAAGTGTGCCCCTTACCTATATGTATTGCCACAGTGACGTTATTTTCAGGTTATGCTGCGGCGGGAGCTGGCTAACGCCCCCCTCTGATCCCCCTCTCACCCTTGGCACCTGACAGGCGTTTTGTGCCTAATCTGGCGACCCTGGATCTTACGGACTCGGTGACGCATTCCTTTGGCAACAGCATCACGCTGGAGCCCAGTAGTGGCATAGATGACAATCACGGGGTAGACGCCGCATCGCCCACCCCCACTCAGAGAACCCCAGCTAAGGCGCCAACCAATAGCAGTGGCGGCGCATCAGGTCACAGGCTAGAGCAACCAGATATCGCACATCCCGTCTAATGGGTTCGCGCAAATAGCATACAATGTATTCATGAAATAATGTATTAAAACCTAGCGAGCTCCTCTCAGCCGGATATGGTGGACGAGTGATACATGTGCACATACTTTCACTCACCTGGTTGTTTACGACCATGCTTGAGCCAGAGAAACTGGAGTGATGTGCTCACCTCCCCAGACACTTTCAAAAGCGCTTCCGCTCATCTGAAAGCTTGCTGTGGCATGTACGCAGCACTGTGTCCAGGTCGGGGAAATCACGCATCTACTGCTAACCTACCGGTACGCAAGGCCAGGGTAAAATCCGCGCCAAAACAATCGCCAGTGAGAATGGAATTCATCTGAGAGCCGTCGCCCTCTATTTATCATTTAGTTGAAGCATGCAAGGTGCTGTGCCTCGAGCATGTCTGCCTGATCTTCGCTGGCGGCTTGGGTAGATATGCCATCATTCCTCGTATGAACTACTGCCATATGTGATGGCTATATCACAGTCGCATGAGTACCGTCCGCATCAACACCAAGCGTCATTACACAATTAAGACACACACCAAGGTGCTGCCAGATCGATGCAAAATTGCTTTTCGATTTATTTTACACTAGATATGGCACAATGCCCGTGGCTACATGTGGCAGCACCGCCGCACTCTGCATTCAGCATTATCCGCCATGCAGCGCAACCATCTGGCCGTGGGCGCATCACCGCTTCCACATGGCTGCTGGACTTAATTTGCCATGTACAGTATTCGCCTATCTTCAAGCACGTCCAGGTCATCCTTGTGTGCTTTTGTGGTATTTGTGTACAGCAACAGGGGATAAATCAGAATGTATATATGCCACGGGGATTGCGCGTTGTAGTAGGACTGAGTTGTAGGATCCACCCTACTTTGCTGGCGCTACTTGTCTCTAATGCTGATATATCTTGAGATGCATAGCGTAGTCTTGAGATATATCATCTCGAGATGATATATCTGGAGATGCTGTAAACTTCAGATACCCGTACCAATACCCGTTGTCGTTGTCTAGCGGTACAATATATTTTGGTCGCTATATTGAAACGGTAAATAGCATCTAGGTCAGGATCCCCAGTACTTCAGTCGCTTAGCGACCAAATAGCACCGAGTCTGGTCGCCAATAAATCATCCTGCTAGATAGCGCTATGTAACGGTAAGGATTATGCGCTAGTGACTGCAACCAATGCTCGTCGCGACTGTTCCGTGCAATGAGCAAGCTCCGCCGCCCGCGGCACGACTGCTGCTGCATTTTGTAGTTACATGAGCTAGCTGCAAAATTAGGCGATCAGGAAACTACCCGAATAGGCAATAGGAAACGTCCACTACATCAGTTGCGAGGTGAAAACAGCACCAGAAGAGGGTGCGGAATGAGCACGGGCAAACGCATCAGACTTGGCCGTCTGCACTCCGGCAGAGAGGATATGCCGCCCAAGGTACCATGCATGCAAGCATAGACTCGCTGCAACAACCCCCGCCGCGTGCGCGACAGGTGATGGCGAAACTCAGCGGGCTGGCTGGCAACACAGTTTCGAAGAGCATGGACGGACTGACCACAAAGGAAGCATGAAGTCGGGGCGAAAGGACCGCCAGGGAAGTTGCGCACAGCAAGTAACACCGCAAAGATGTAGACCACTGTTAAAGCGGATTTTCCGAGGCGGCCGCGGTCCTCAACCACAAAAGGGTAGTACCGGTGAACAACACCCTGCACCGGGGCGGAAGACGTCCGGTCCGCCGCTAGCTTGTTGCGCTCCGCCTCGGTCGCCACGATCCCCGGGGTACACCAGCGGGGTTCGTTGCCCCAAGTGGGAGTCGTGGAGGACACGCACGCGAAATCGATCATGGAATCGCCCCCCCCCCCCCCCCCATCCCGCCAGCGTCAAAGCTGACGGCCGCGAGCGGTCCGCTGGGCGCAGCCCACTCGTCTCAAGGGTCAAGTCGCCGACTCCCGAGCGGTCCCGGTCGAGCACCGTCCCCGCTTCGATCGCCACGGAAGCCCACAGATTTTTCAAAGCGGTATGCATGCGGTGCTTGTAGTTCGCAACGGGGCAGATGGGCAGATAGATGATCCACGACGAAATCCGTGGCATTCCGGTTCGAGCCATCCGTAGGTAGAGCGAAGCCATAAGGGGTCAATCCCACACGTGGGGCTAGGACATGTGGCTGGCGAGCGCGGAACCCCCGCGCGGGCGAAGGCCCAACACCCGCGCAGCGGCGGCCGAATACGCAGCATGGGGAATCTTGCGGGCTGACTCGTGATCCGACTGGAAAAGCGATAGGGAGTTCGGCCTGCATGCGATGTACAAGCGCAGGGTATCAAGAGCGAGGGCCACGAAGTCATGCAAGCGAATCGCACGGCTGAGGTGGCGTTGGACAGCCATGGTCGTTGTGGGTTGATCATCGGAGGCAGCACCCGTACCCGTACCCGAGGGCGGAGCTGTAGTACCGCTTGGCTGAGGTTCTAGTAGGGAAGGAGATGCCACCGACATAGGGGGTGCCACTAATTCGCGGGGCGACGGTATCTTGAGAGCTACATAAGCGCATGTAGTAACGGTGTTGGCAGTATTCGTACCACCGATAGGAAGCGATTGTTGGGCAGCATATATAGGCGGCCTCACCAGTATCAACTCCATGGGGAGTGGCCGTAAAAGGAGATGTGGTGACGGGCAGTCCTCCGCTAGTGCTCGTACCCGTACGGGCCGTGATACTGCTGCATTTCGTCTGCCGGCGGACGCCACGTAGTGCGCTCCGCCGGTCTTGCCACTTAGCGTCTGTAGTTAAGTATTGGTTATTTTTATTTAAAGTAGTTGGGGTTTCCTTTTTCGCCCGGCGACCACTGCGCGCGCTCTCTCCATGCGCGCATTTATACATCGTACTCAACGCACGGTAGCACGCGATGCTTTCGCACCCGAAATGTGATCGAGAGAGGAACTACCATACAAACGAGCACGGTCAACTCCCGCCGCACGACATAGTGAGTCGACGCCACTCGAGATAGAATTCTATAGCGGGCTGCATGTTGTCCCCATCTTCCATCTTCGCGCCCCGCCTACCATGTGGCGGCCCGCGTCGATGCTCGCGGGTTCGTCCCGTGCAAGACGCTTTGGCTTTCCCGCACGCCCGATCCGCGTGTGAAGATCCGCCATCCTCCGACCTCCGGTACCGTCTCCGTGGATGCGAATAGCATACTTATATGCCGGTCTGATGCTTACAGCGGACGGCTTTAAATCGCACCTTCAACAGGCGAGTGCTAAGACACCGCTCCCGGCTCCCCCTCTCTTGTCACCGAGCCCCCCATCCCGACCGCGCATGTAGCGCGGGTTGGCGGTACTTTTGGCCCCATCTGCGTGCCCTCACCGCCCTCATGGCACGCTCCATCTTGGCGCCGCCTGCTCGACGCCTTGGCCTAACTGGCCGATTCAAACACCTTTCTTCAGACTGTCGGCAATTCCGTGTTCGGCCGGCGGCCGACGCGGCTACCATAACCGAGCGACACGCATTCTACCCGGGCCAGTACCAATACTCCACTACACCGGGCCACATACATACCCTATGGGCAATCGCTGCACATGCCGCAGGATACACTGGTTTGGAATCTATCGCGGCCAGATTCACTACAAACCCATCGATATCACCCCGCCGGGCTTCCATTACAGTGGAAGCGCCGGGATCACTTCCCCCCCCGGCACCGGTCCAACTATCGACACCCACAGAACCATTATTCCGGTATGGCAGGACCATAACCACCTCGGCGTAATATCCCTCACTGCCACGGCGTGGACATGGTTGGACCCCCTCCACACCCCTCCCCCACTATGGCTTCAACCCACAATACGCCGGATGATCCAATACTTTCACCGATGGCAAAATACCCCATGCCCCCCTCTTCCTACTCGGTTGAACTCGGTTGACCATCTGCCTCTCCCCCCCCCCCCCCCCCCCCCCGGTCAAACAAATGGGGACTCCCCGTGGTCATGTGCCACCCAATGCCTAATGATAATATCCGCCCTCACGACCGACGTGCGTCCCACCAGCCACAATCAGGTACCACCCGCGCACATATTTCTACGCCATGCATAAGGCCCTGTGGCGCTGGGCAACACAAGGAGCATCGCTTCCCTCGGGACAGTGCCATCGGGAACACTGAAACCACCCACATGCACCTAGCGGCGCCCCTCGGTCACAGGCTTGGACCGCCGTAACCCCAACCTCACCAATCCGGCACACCACACGACCGAACAAACGACCCCTGGTTCCCGCTCCCACGCACACCCTCCTCACTAGGCAACACGGAAGCAAAGCCACACGAAACCGTCCCACGCCCGTTCCGTCCCGAATGCCAACCCGTGCCAATGCTGAAGCATGTACACAGAGACGGCGCGGCACGCTGACCGGTGCGCCATGCCGACATGGCGCAGGTGGCGCAGCGGATGGGCTGGAAGCTCAAGTACAAGCGCAAGCCCATGGGCTATTGGGAGGATTTTGCCAGGCGTGGTGGGGCGTGTCTTGTGGTGGTCTGTTGCGGTGCGCGGTGGCGTGTCCTGAGGTGGCCCGCATGCACGCGCAGACAATGTGAAGGCGGCGATCTTGGAGTTCAAGAGCTCGAAAGCTCCGAAACCCTCCGCGCACACCCCCACAGTTGCCCACCCTCGACCGCACATGTCAACCCCCGGTGTACGCCGCCCAATAAAGTAGCGGCTGACCGCTTCTCCTCTGCGCTGGTGTGCCGAGCTTCGCATAATAATTTCTCGTTGGTCGAGCCGGAAGAGCACAACACATAGAGCAGTGTACATAGCAGTGCGCAACGGCGCGGTAGCTGGCGTGGCATGGTAGCCGACGTCTAGCATGTTGCCATCCGTCCGTGGTGCTAGAGCTTCAATGATCCG
Organism: Tetraselmis striata; assembly: GCA_006384855.1. Lineage (NCBI taxonomy): Eukaryota > Viridiplantae > Chlorophyta > Chlorodendrophyceae > Chlorodendrales > Chlorodendraceae > Tetraselmis > Tetraselmis striata. The sequence continues at coordinate 111,052 of VCJN01001963.1, forward strand.
AGAGTAGATATACGGGTTTCTGACGGGATGACGAGCGTTGCCCAAAGTTTTGATCGGCCGAGCCGAGAAACTCTGAGTTCGGGCGGGAACTGCAATACGCGGCGGTCGCTGGCATATTGGTAGCCGGAGAGCTGGTGGCGGTCGCTGGCGTCATGGTAGCCAGCCTCGGGGTGTGCGCTTTGGCCTCAAGGTGCGCGAACCTTGAGTCGACATTGCGCAGCGAGTGCGACGTGCATGCGTTGCTTGAGTGTCGAGACCCCTTATTGAGTGCTGCGGCGGTCTCAGTTTTGCGTCCGGGCTTCTTGCCCGGACGGACTTCCTGCGAAGTATAGCGTTAGCCAACTCTCCCTAGCAGAGGGCCCATAACGTGTTGTGCGTAGCAATTCTACCAACCCGCCATGTCTGCGGGTCCCCGGCGCGAGCCGGGGACCGTATGAGGGAGCGTGAAGCGCGGAGAGTGGCTGGTCATAGAGAAGTGACCAGGCCCGTTGCGGCGCCGCGCGCATGTAGACAGGCGAAGCGGTGCCTAATGTGTGCGCGCTGTGCTGGTGCGGACTATGGATGATGACATGTGCTAGAGTACTACGGCAAACCCCAGCTACATTGTACATATGCAGTGGTGTACGAACACTTCGTCTCTACGTCGTCAGCAATCGAACTTCAGCCAGCCCCAGCCGACCGTTACCTGACCTGAGTTTGTCGGGCAGGGTACCGTCCCGTACCATTTCAAAGTTGAGTCCTGTTTTGCCATAAAGGTCGCGCAGGCTGTTTTACACAAACAAGAGCCGACATTGGCATGAAGGTTAAGGGAGTAAGGGAAAGCGTGGAGGGGAAAACGGAGTCAGGGGGGCTCAACTGTTACGGCTGCTTTTATGTCTACTAGTGCTGCACCCAAAAAGGGCGCAACGACAGGTGCCTAGTTCCCGTATCACTTAGCAGCACTTGTAGCCGAAAAGCGGTTAGGGAAAGGGAGGAAACCCCATAAACTAGTTTAGATCATTTCAAAGTTGAGTCTGTTTTTGCTAGTCATGAGCGAAAGGAGAGAGCGGCGGATTGACGGAGAAGAGGTAGCGCCATGTCATGAAGGGGGCACCGGGAAGGCCACCGCTGCGGAGTCATGTTGGATTTGGAAGTGGCGGAGGGGCGCGATGTGACCGAAGAAGAACCATGCGCCATGCGAAGGAAGAACGTTGGGGTCGATGTAGTCAAGAACGACGTCAAAGTTAGTGGCCCAGCCGCCTTGGTAGTGAATGTGGGACAGTGGAGCTCCGATGGCGTTAGCGGCAGACGCTGCTCCCTTGCGAAGGCTGTGTGAGCTCCAGGAAGTGCCGGCGGGAGGGGCAGCACCGACAAGACGAACGGTTGTAGAGAGCCAATCCGACAATGTAGCGGCGGTGCAAGATTTGGACTGCTAGCTCGGGGCGACCGCCCAAAAGTCTGTTTCGGCCACGGCAACATGAACAAGGGGAATAGACTACTGTACATGGTCGATGAAGTGGTGCAGGAGACGGGCAACGCGGGGGTGTTTTGACACTAGAAGGAGCAGCACGCGCAGGTCGTCGGGTCCCCGTCGAGCAGCGCGGCCTTTTCGCGGTACACCTGCAGGGTATGTAATGTTGTAATCGTCGACATGCATATCCCGCACTCGGCATGACACGCCAGTGAGTCCCCTGGCAAAGAACATAAAGTTGACAACCGAGGCCACGAGGGCTCGGAAGTTGTACTGGTACTCTTGAGTGGGAGCGGACACAATCAACTCTGCTCGCTCGACGAAGATGTAAGCGACATCATCATGGAAGGGGACTCGCATAGGGGCAGCCTGCAGCCGGCGTTGCCGTAGCATTAGCCCACGATGAGCTGCGGTAAGGTGCAATTTGTCCTTAGCAATCGGGTCGAGGTTGTGCAGCTCGAAGAACGCGTTGATTGCGGACATGTAGGGCTGCAACGACTTAGCCCCAATGTGCCCTCGCTCACCAACCCAAGCAACGTACCGGACGACAACAGCATTTGTCGCCTTCAGCGGGCTGATGTTCTCGGAGTCGTGGCAGAACTCCGCGAACTGAGAGAGTCTGCCGGCGTAGCTCTTGAGGGTCTGAGTTGTGAGGGAGCTGGAGAGTATATCGAGAGTCCGTTGTCACAACTCGTCTGAGCCGAATGCGTCCTGCAGCCGAGACCGGAGCGAAGCAGCCCAAGGGGCAATAGCTTCGGGCTCGTCAATTACGTAAGTGCGGCGCTTGGCGGACAGAGTAACAGAGGGGCGGTTACTCTTAGCAAAATACTCGGCAGCAACGGTTAAGTTTCCGGCTGTTGGCCGGTAGTTGCTAGACGGGTTTGCAGTAGCACCAGTACGGGTTTGCGGGGCTAGTTTCAGGTAGGAGGGCCGTCCCGCGCGCCCTTCGCGCTCGTAGCGCTTGTCACGCGCGTAACGTACACGCGCAAAGCTTGGTCGTTGCGAACCAGTTGTAACACGAAATGTAACAACCGAATGACGCAACGGTGAGATAGTACGGAAGGCGGTTTGTTGAGTCGCGATGCACAGGTGTGCGGATGGTTGAGCCGCACTCGGTTGTAGTTGTAAGAAGCGCCGCACCGAGGAAGGTCTATATGAAGTCTATAAGGTGGGGGGTCTGGTCCTGACACATGGCGCTCATCCTATCGTTGAGCTGCTAGCGTTCGCCTTGCGGCGGTCACCGAAAGGTGGCCTCGCAAAGCGCCAGCCGCTCCGACGAAAGGCGCCCCACACCGTCACTCGTGCTCACCTTCGCGGCCCCGCCCACGACCGCCACCACGTCCACGTCCCCGCCCGCGCCCTGCAGCCGCTGCCGCTACTCGAGCAGTAGCGGATGCTTTGGCACTGCTTGCTACTGTCGCCTCGAAGACGCGACGCTCGCAGTCCCTCACGAGATCCCCAAAAATCGCATAACCTAGGTGCTCAAAAGCAGGCTGAAAATGCTGGGCTCGCAGCAAGTCCAGAACACCTTGATCACCGTGCACACGTTTGATCTCATTAAGCCTCCGTAAGAAGGCCAAACGAAAGCGAAACGCCTTGTCGATGGCTTCCGCGTGATTTCGAGCACGTGCGAGGTAGGGGGTGAAGTCTTGATTTGAAGCTGGGACGTAGGGTAGCAGCTCGTCGAGAGCTACAAAAGTGCAGGCATGTGGGCGCCGAAACACGACATCCAAAGATACTTCTCCTGGGCTGGCAGACGCCGGTCATCCTGCTTGAGGTACTCGTTCGTTAGGTCGGTGCTCAGGGGGAAGAGTCCAGGCACTCGGCTGACCGGTCGAACGGCCTCGTAACCAGACTCTGCTCGTTGCAGTAGTTCTAGCACCGCGAGGTAGTCGTCCTCGTCACTCACGGATATTATTGCTCCGACACGGCCGCCGTGGGCTAGCTCTAGCAAGTCGGGGCGCACTGCGGCTCCCCCGCTGCTTGTCGGCTGTCCCGCGATGCGCTGCCCGGAACCGGAGCCATGTGCCCGTCTCCATCAACAACACGGTCACGAGCCGTCAATTGAGCTAACGCTGTTGCAAGCTCGCGCAACAGTGTAGACTGGGCGTTCACGTTTGCTTGAAGCGATTCGAGCGTCGGCTCAACGACGGGTTCTTTTCCATCTGGCATGGTAACGCACGGACGCACGGATGAGAATTTCACACACGGGTGGTGAGCCGGGTGTGGTCTTGAACAACATGGGGTGACCTTGCTCGCAACAGGTTACGAGACAGTTTTAACATCGCTGTGTGAAACGCAGCAAAAACTGGACGATGGCTGGTTGCGGCTGCTTTTATGTCTACTTGTGCTGCACCCAAAAAGGGCGCAACGACAGGTGCCTAGTTCCCGTACCGCTGAGCAGCACTTGTATCCGAAAAAAACAATATTAGGGAAAGGGAGGAAACCCCATAAACTAGTCTAGATCAGTACAGGTACTCGTGAAGTATGAGGGCTTCGTCGGAGAGTCGCCTGCCCAGGCAGGGCTTTCCGCAACTGGATCGCTGCCTCAACGGCCGTCGTATAGATGCTGCAAGGGTTTCAATGGTGCAGGGGGCGGGAAAAAACAAATGCGGGCTTCGTCACCAGGCAAGCGAGCATCAGCGCGAAAACGAAAAAAAACATAAATCAGCGCGAGGTCGTTCCGCACTTCATCATCGACGGGCTGGCACTCAAATCAATATCTATCCGCCCTCTTGAACCAGCCCCCGACCCCCCCCCCCCCCCCTCTCCCACAGCACGGCGCGCCGGGCCGGGCCTCAGGCCGTGCGTCAAAGCATCATTCCCCGGCACCCCTCGCTTGCCCACCGTCGTCCGGCGCGATGCTGGGCGCGTACGCAGCGTGGGTACGAGGCCACGCGGGGCTGGTCAGCGGCGTGGAGGGCGCGCTGGCAAGCGCCGTGTGGCTCCTCCCCGACCGCTTCTCCGACAGCGAGCTCAAGGCGGAGGCGCTCAGCGCGGGCCTTGGCCTGCTGTCGCTCTTTAACGCTGTCATCGTCGAGCCGGGCCGCGTGGGTGGTGGCGACGCGGGTGCGCTGGCCCGCCGCTGGCCCGCCTCTCGCGGACTGCTCCGCGCCCAAGTCGCCATGGAACGACTTTTCTTTTCCTCTCCTGCACGTACGTACCTGTACCTGCAACAGTAGTTCCTACGAGTACTGCAGGAACTGAAGCCCTGGGATCCCCCCCCCCCCCCCCCCCCCCCCCCCCCAACTTCCCCGTGCGCGCCCGCTGTTGCTTACGCAGACTCCGGCGGTCGATGTCCATTGATGCTGGCGGCGCTTCAACAGGCAGGTCCCCAGTGGAGCCTGGCGTGCCCCCACTTGCTTTCCCTGCGCGCACGTGTGACCCGTTGGCTCTACAAGTCTATAAGAGCCAAAGCGCCGCTAGGTCCCTGAGCCAGTACAGAGTTTTATGAAGAAAATCCTAGTCAGGACATAGTTTATTTTCTGTATTTGAAGTTAGGTCCCCCCCCCCCCCCCCCACCCCCGGCACCGACCCCCCCCCCCCCCCCCCCCCCCCACAGGTCGAAGTACTTCTGGAGATTGGCGCGGACCACTGGCTGTGCAAAACGGCGGGCGGCAGCGGCTGGCGCAAGTACGACGTGCTATGCTGCCTGGAGCTGCTCAAGTGCGCCGCCGCCACCCCTCTCCGCGCCCCCAGAGCCGCAGACACCTTCATGGCCAGCCGCTGCCGCTGGACCCCCGATTTGAACTGCACTTTACTCTTAACCCTATTCCTTCCTCCCCGCCCGCCCGCCAGGCTGGCGCTGCGAGTGGCCACGCTGCGCGGCGATGGCGGCCGGCTACTGCTGGACGGCTCCGCCACGAAGGACGGCTATGCGGCCGGCAGCGCGCACGAAACCTCCCGCGCGGAGGGCCTGCAGGTGAATCAGCCGGGCGGCTCCCCGGACTGTAAACCGCCATCTCTTACCTGCAGCCGTGGAGGTCGGGTGGTTGGGGGCGTGGAGGTGTGTGGTTGAGGCGTTGCTGTTTTTTGCTGCTTTGTAAGATCTGAAAACGCTGACAGTGATCTTTAATGTGTGTGTGTGGTGAATTATGAGTTTCAAAAGAGCAAGATATAGACCATATCAACGACGGCATCAGCTTGCCAGGGCGGCCTCTGCTGCGAGTAGGCCTGCTCCCCGTGCCTCTATACAACACCGGCTGTGTGGGCGGGCGCAGGTGCTGGTATTCCCTTTCTTCAGGTTGGACAGGAAGAGCGAAGGGGGCAGTGTCCATGGTGGGGTGGCACAGCGACGCGGCAGTAGCGGCAGGCGCTTGAGCTCGCTGGCGGTGCTCGCAGGCAGTGGCGCCGGCGTTTGCTCGATTCCGTGCCAAGCACTGCGAGGAGCGCGCACCGGCGGAGGCGGCGGTAACGGTAGCAACAGCAGCCGAGGGGGCTGCAGCGAAGGACGAGGCGGCGGAGGCGGCGGGTTCCGTGCCGGATGGTGCGGCGGGCGCAAAGGCTGCTGGTGGTGAGTGCGCCGGCAAGGGTGGCTACTGGTGGGACGGCCCGCCGGGGGGCAAAGCGGGGGCCGGCCTTGCGGGCCACTGGAAGCGCGGCGGCAAGCCGTACTGGTGGGATGCGGAGGAAGCTGCCGCCGCCTGGTACGCGCTGCCCCCCTCCCCGATCCCACTTACACAGCCCGGGTAGCCACGTACAAGGGCACCACAATACCAATCATGACAAAGGGGGTCGGGATACTTTTGGACTAAACCCCTATGACGCCGGGTGTTGTTGGATGACCGGCAGTTCGCACCGTAGCCGTAGTCACCACAGTCACCACCATCAAGGCCTTGCGTTAAGTGCCGCGGCACACGGAGCAATGGGCCAACCCCCCCCCCCCCCCCCCCTCCCCCCCAACTCCGGCAAAGTAGACCCTCTATCAGGGATGGTCACTCTTCTGAGCATTAATAATGAATTTCGACATATAGCGCCGCATACAGTCGCGAGGCCACAGGGCGGCTTTGCCGCATGCCTTGTCTCTCAACCCGCCGTTTCAGGCAAAATGAATTGGTTTTCATTAGCAAGAGTACATTTTCTCTTTCTCGACTCAACCCCCCCCCCCCCCCCCCCCCCCCCCCCCGCTAATTCAGGCAAAATAGGCCCTCTATCTGGGATCGTCACCCTTCTGAGCATGAATAAACAATTTGAGACATAGCGCCGCATACAGTCGCAAGGCCACAGGGCGGCTCCGCCGCACGCCTTGTCTCCCAATCCGCCGTTCCAGTATTAATTTTCCTTAGCAAGCGGTCAGTTTTCTTTCTCGAACTCCCCCCCCCCCCCCCCCCCCCCCCCCGCCCCTGGGCTCCCCGGCCGTGTGACCACGCTGCAGCGAGGGCGGGGAGCTCGCGGCAGGCAGGCGAGAGGGCAGCGGCAGCTTGCCCGCTGTGCCGGTAGGCGCCACCCGTCACACGGGCCAGCGGCAACACACGGCCCCACTCCTGAGGATGCGCGCAGGGAAGGAGCTCGTGGCGCTGGGGGAGCTGCTGCACCTGGCACGCCCCTTGCTATACTGCCTTCTGCTGCGCAGGTGACCGCTCCAACCCCCCCCCCCCCCCCCCCCCCCCCGCTTTCCATTTCTCTTTCCTGTTCCAACCAGAACACAGCCACAGCCTGCCTCTGTCCCGGAAGCCGCCGTATTCCTTGGTGCTGCTGATCGATCGATCCCCCGGCGACGCACCGCGCAGGTACGGGGTCAGGTCCTGGCGGCCATGGGCACTCTCCCTGCTGGCGGATCTGGCCAGCGCGCAAGCCATCTCATTGGGTGACCCCCCCCCCCCCCCCCCCCTGCTCTCCCCCTGGCTCGCCCCCGGCCCAGCATAGCTGACCATCCGCCATCATGGCGTGCTGACATGTCCATGCGTGTGATCATTGGGCAATACCAGTAGTGATATACCTCACGCGCTGTGTGTATAATGGTACTAAACGGCTCAATTGCTCCCTCCTGGGCGCCACATCGAGCCGCATGATCCACCTGATGGACCGAAAAGGTCATCGCCAAATCTTCAGTGGTGTTTGTCCAAGCCCCGGGGGGGGGGGGGGGGGGGGGCTGACATATTTTGACGATGATCTTTTTGTTCATCATGTGGACCAAAGCGACGAATGCGTCCGGCCGATCAATGGCCCTACTGGGCACAACCTGAACAGAGGCGGAAGAGAGCCGACTTGACAGTGTTTAACGTGCGATGGCCAGTGTGCAGTTGTGCTCCACCACCCCTTCAGTGGTTCAAATGTTGAATTGGTCAGTATTTTATATGCATGGCAGCATGCCCACATCTATCTTGCACATATAAAGGGATTGGCTAGATGTCTATAAACGTGGGAAAATGTGGCCATTGGGTTGCGTACACAGCCTCTCTAGCCCCTCACAATATGTCCACCACGGCAGCAGACACGAGCACGGCTGATTGCGAAGTCTCCCATCAGTATCACGTTGGCTGTGGCTGTGCCGCAGCTGAGTGTGAGTATGAGGCCGGCCGCCAACCCCCCCCTCCCATGAGCCCCCCCCCCCCCCCCCCCCCCTCCCATGTTGACGTTCACAGGTGCCACTCTAAGCAACCCGCGCCAGAGCTGGCTATACCGCCAGCAGTACCGGAGCCCGACGTACGCGCGGAGCGCCCAAGCCATTGCCTGGACGCCGGCGGAGCGCAGCGAGCGTGCGCGCCGCCGACTGGCGCTCCTGTACTACCTACTCCGCAGCCCCGCCTTTGAGGGCGTCACCAGGTAGTGGGGCCAGCCGGCGTCCTGGGATAGAGAGAGGGGGCGATGGGGGAGGGGTACTGCCTGCTTGTGCTGCTGTGCTGCCGCATGGCATGTGCCCTGATGGATACCTGATGGGTAGCTCTCCCTGCGCGCAGGCCGATGCTACAGCGCGCACAGGGCGTGCTGTCGTACGTGCCGCTGGTGGGGTCCATCACGGGGAAGGGCCTGGAGATCATGGAGGGCATCCAGCAGTACTACACCTACACCGCCGCCTCCTGAAGGTGGATGGCCGCCAGACGCCCACCCCCGGCCTCCCCAATACCGGCCGGCCATGGTGCGCTCGCCGCACCACGCCTGGCGAATGGGCTGCTGCCGCCGTTGCCGCCGTGCTGTCCAGTCAAATTCAGGGGAAAGCCGATGGTGACTCCGCCAGCACCAGTCGCAGACATCCGTGTGCTGCGCAGCTTGTATTGCACGCACTTTGAAATACGTTTACTTTACCACAAATGAATCGCATGCATTCCACTTGCTTCGCCCAGACATGTTCTGTGTCGCATGTAACTCGGGTTGTTGGGTTTCCGAATGTGTTTATTGCTGTTCCATACCAATAAATAGATGTCATTCGCGCTTGGAAACACCATGGAAAGAGAGGACCGCAGTATGATACTTCGTTATGTCTGATGGTATGGAGTGGCGCCAATATAAATGTCTGATAACACCTGGACAACATTGCAGAATCTCTATCTAGCGAGAACGATGCACCTGATACCCAAGGCAGCTAGGCGCATGACAGCCGGTGGTTAGTGATGTCTTCAAAGGCGGCTGCGATTGTGGGCGATGTCATCATTATATATATATATATATATATATATATATCTCTTATCCAGGGGCTTGGTTTGCTCAGCAGTCGATTCTGATTGATTCTACCATACAGATGGCGTCCCATTCGTAGGACATCATCGAGCAATATACATATATCTTTATACAGATCCGCCAATACCCTGCCGCCCTTCCATGCTGCCCGCGGTGCCCACAATGAGATGATTGCCATCTCAATTTCCGGGAATTAAAAGGTTGGGAACACTTTGCCAGAAGGTGGCCGGTCGCATTTGCCAGCAGGTGGCCGGTATACATGCCAACACGGAGCTCTTGTTGGAGTGATGGGGAAAGTGTGTCAAAGCCGCAGCATCGCTACCGTTGAATGGACCGATGGAAGGCCTGCAGGATGCTCCTCATGCACCCCTCGCAATACTTCATCGAGTCCCACTCACGTCCACACTCGGTGTAGTACATGTCGCCGTAGACAAACGCGCAGTCGTGGCAGCGGGAGCAGGGCCGGCTATGCGAGCCACGCACCTCCCTGCCCTCGAGCATTATGCCTGTCCGGTCGCTGTATAGCTGCACCATGTGCTCCATCTCGTCCTCGTCATCCAGATCCAGCTCCGTCTCGTCCTCGTCCTCCATACGAGGCGGGACCCTCTCCTCGACTTCCGCCTTCCACTCTTTGGTGTCGACATCCAAGACGAGCAACTTCGTCAACGGTCCGCACAGCTCCTCTTCCGTCCCCTTCACATCCGCGAAACCCGCATGCTCGCACAGGAACCTCCGCAACACACCACACAAACGTTAGCCACCCCGCAGCACATGGGATCGGTTCACTCGACAGCACCTTGGGCTGGCGGCCGTAGCTCATCCCGACTAGGCTATGGCAGGGTGGGCAAGCTGCCCGCTTGGCGGAAGTCACCTGACGGCGGCCACGGCGCTTGTATCTATATAAAATCGGACTCTCGCTAGCGGCGCAAAGGGCGCCAGCACCGCGGCCTCTGTGGCGTTGTAGAATGCGGCGCCCAGCCCCTGGCCTTGGTACTCGGTGGCCACCTGGATGTGCTCCAGCGTGGGCCCTGCGTAGGTTGCGTAGTCGGCTTCCCAGTAGTGGTAGGCCCAGAGCGCCCACCCCACCTCCACGCCCGCATGCTTGAGGGAGAAGCGGGTGGAGATGCTGTTGTCACTGGACCTGGAGTCGAGATCCCCAGTGGCGGTGCCGGTGACGTAGTCCAGGGTGAGCCCCGGGAGCAGGGTGCTGTTGAGCGGATGTGGCGGAACGGCCGCGTGCGGAATGACGCAGATGCCGGAGCGGAACTGGTTACGGATGCTGGCGGAAAGCTCTCCGATGATGGCGGCCTCCATGTCCGCGCTGACACCCTCCGACAGCATCACCTCCAGCTGCGGGCAGTCACAGTCGTCGCTGTCAAAGCCCCACAGCTCGATGGTGGCAACCACGCCGCAGGAGGCCGGGTCTAGGAAGGCAGCGCCCAGCACCCAGTGCTGCTGCCCTCTTTCTCACGCTGCAGACCCGCTGCCTCGAGCGCCTCCGTCGCCAGGAGGAGCACCTTATGCTCAAACCAAGGGCACACAATTCTCTCCAAGTCTCTCCAGTCGGGGTGGGTCGGACATGCACACGGCACCAGGAGGGTCCGCATCCCAGGATTGGCCACCGGCGCCGAGGGACCGTTCCCAGCGGTGGCACCCGTAGAGTGGTTTGCCCAGGCCACCCCCGCAGCCGGCGGCCATGCTTGTGTTGGCGCCGTTAGCGGCACCGCACCCGTCGCCGTTGCCGGCGAGGCGGACCCGCCGTAGGGTGCCTCGCAGTCCTTGTGCTGGCCGTGGGCTGCCTCGGCTCGGAGCTCGTCTCCGTCCAGGGTGCCCCCTCCTTCATGCAGATGGACCACTTTGGTCAACTCCCGTATCGTCTCCGCCGAGCCGCCGCTCCCAATCAGCTGCCGAATCAGGTCCATCTCAGACTCCTCCACCGCATCCTCGAAGCCGGCGCGCCCGCAGAGGAATCTGCTAGAAACCCCACGCGTGGAGTCATGCTCAGCCGATGGATAAGGCCCGCTTGCGACAGTACTCAGCCTGGTACCGGAGTGAACTCTGCCCCATATCTGTGTCAAGGTACCGTACCAGCGTACAAGTACCTCAGGGAACAAGCCTTCAAGCCTGGGGGATGCACTCACCTTGCCGCAAACTCGGAGCCGACAGCAGCTTCCGCATGCAGTCGCAAACGTCCGAGTCGCGCAAAGGGCGCCACCACCGCGGCCTCCATGGCCTTGTACAGCGCAGAGCCCAGCCCACTGGACCGGTACTCGGTGGTCACCTCGATATGCTCTAGCACGGGCCCCGCGGTGTCCGCCCCGCTGGACTCGAAATGGTGGTACGACCATAGCCCCCACCCCACCTCCACGCCCGCGTGCTTGAGGGAGAAGCGGGTGGAGATGTTGTTGCCGCTGCCTTTGCTGTCGAACCTCCCAGTGGCAGTGCCTGTGACGTAGTTCAGCGTGATCCCCGGGAACGAGGTGTTGTCGAGCAGCTGTGGCGCGACGGCTGCGTGCGGGACTCGGCAGGTGTCAGCGGGGAACAGGAGGGGGCTGCTGGCGGAGAGGGCCGCAATGACGGCGGCCTCCATAGCACCGCTGACCGCGCCCGACAGCGCCAGCTCCACCATTGGGCAGTCGCTGGTGAAGCCCCATATCTCCAAGGTCGCGACCGCGTCGCCGGTGCCCCGATCGGCGAAGGCAAGTATGTCGGCGCCTCCACCGCGCCCGGAAAACGCCCCGGCCGCAGGGTGCCCCATCACCACCTGCTGCAGCCCCACCAACTCGAGCGCCTTTACCGCCATGATGATCGGCACCTCATCGTCGCCTTCCTCCCAGCGAATCTGTGTGGCGCAGGGCACAAAGAGCGTCCGCGCGCCGGCGTTGACCACAGGCACCGGCGGGCCTGTCCCAGCGGCGGCGCTCCCTGCCTCCGAGCTGCCGCCAGCCATAGTCACGCCCACCGCCGCCATTCTCGCTCGCCCCCAGTGCCGGCAAGTCTACTGTTCCTACCCTCCCTGTACGCACGAAACGGGGCCTCCTAGACCAAGTTGCAGACTATTATGTTCAGATCCCGGTACCAGAAGCGGTGTGCAACGATTCACGGTCGCGCTACAGTAGAAAAAAAGACCTCAGCAGCTGCCGGTACGGGTATGACTACTGCCCATTTGATGTAGTGCCCCACCCGCCCCCGCGAGTAAAACACGCGGGGCCCCGCCCGCCTGTGCCCCTATATAGCTAGCGACTACTGCCTGCCGCCCGCATTATTACTTTGCCTTCACCCGATCTCCCGGTATCCCGATTCACCCGGTCTCCCGGTCTGCCTACTCCCGGCCTCCCGGCCTCCCGCCCGCCGTGTAACCAAACCCATCAATATAATTATATGAGCTATAGCTGCAAAAGGCGATCAGGAAATCCCCCGAAAAGGCAATAGGAAACGTCCACTACAGCAAGTGCGAGGTGGAAACAGCAACAGAAGAGGGTGCGGATTGAGCACGGGCAGAGGTCACTACGGATCACTGACGCATCACTGCTTCCCGCTTCTGCTGCATCAGTCCCACCTCGTTGCACTGGGGCGGCTGTATGTATGTATGTATGTACGTATATGTATGTATGTATATGTCTATCTATACATACACACATATATACATGTGAATAGTATACATAGATACATTATATATAGACCGGGACGTGAAATCCAAGCAGATAGCCGTTGATTTATTACGAGGCACCCGGGGTTAAATCGCGCCCGTGACAAAGCGGGACCAAGGCTCACATGCAAAAGGAAAGTCGCTACGATGCCATGGCATGCTACGGGGCTGCCCAGCATATGATATGCTGCTGCTGATGAGCAGTAGCACTATTTATTGCTTGTACATTTTTCCACAAAAGGCTTTGCATGTGTTTCTGCTAGAGCAGGTTTTGATCAGCTTGTATTTTGATTGGATCATTATCTATTCTATTTGAAATAGAATGGCATTCGATAAACTTGTCGCGCATATAATGCGCGCCGTTGCATTCAGCATGACGCAGTATATCTACCTAAATATAGTGTGTACATGATGCGCTAGGAACTACAGCTCAACATGCATGTGGATTGCATGATGGATAGGGCAACAAACCTCCACATGGACACAGAAGTGCTACAGCATATTAAGCTGGGTTGCAAAACATCCATGTTGTTGGCGTAACCACATGCTCGGCACACCATTGTTGGCATTATTGTTTCTGTTTTACTCGAAGAGCAGGATATTGTTTCTCCATGTTGCGTGGCAAGATACAGGCATGATTGCATGTAAATTGTCAACAACCCCAAGACAGCCGTTCGGCGGTTGCATGTCGCAGTAGTGTGATGAATTACTTGGTTGATATTTGCTGCCGCCCTGCAGAAATAAGCCAGGACAGATATGTTGCAAAGCAATCACGCAAACAGTGGTAAATTTGCGCCGTTTTACGATATTTGGGCGCGTTCTTGAGTGTTTACGAAAGTCAGTGAGGAGGGACGTTGCACTGTAGGCTGGCTCAGATTCCTACAATAGTCTTCGGCGAATGTTTTTTTACAATTTGCGAGGTTGTTCGAAGTTTCCTCCTTTCCTACATTACCCTGTGGAATGCCAGACCACTTCATTGTGGGCGAGGGAAAGGGGACACCGGGACATCACTGGGCATTGTTATAATCCACTTCGCGCATGCAAACTCGTGCGAGGTCCTTTTATTAGAAGGGGCTTCGTCACGTCCTGGCGACCGCGCAGCATTTGGCTGATTGGCTTTGCCCCGGCCCTTTTGGGGCCTGGGCGAAATGTTTCATCGCAACACATGCATGGTGATACTGCATACTTCGTACTGATTTCGGAGCTTAGGGCGTGAGGCGATGAGCCCGTCCTCGGCCCATCAAGACGCGGGTAATATGTAAAGCATCACCTATATGATCGAAAGCACTTTATATGCGTCATATATATGTCGTACTTTCACCGGCGGCGCATATACGAAACACAGCTCGACCTGTACCATGGAAAATCGTTACAAGCTTGCACAAACAGCACACGACGTCTGCGTAATTGGCACGTGGCCTGATAGAAACGCCATGCATTGCGATGACAGCAAGCCTGCCTTGGGGTCGAGATCGTGCTCCTTCAGCCCAACGGGCGAGCGCGCGCATAGAAAACATATTGGTTACTCTGCCAACATGTTGCTCCCCTGGCTATGCCTAGGCTGTTTGGCTGTTTTTAGGGGATTGTAGTTTTCTGCTGGTAAATGCCATTGCAGGAAAGACTATTTGGAAGTGCGATAACCGGACGCGGACAAGGGCTTGCAGTCAGTTTCGGGTATTTTGATGGCAGTGTTATAGGCAACAGTGTTGGAAATTCCTTCACTGACCTCCAATTAGTCTTGCAGAATGCTTCGGCAATTTGCTTGTTGACTATAACGGAGCGTCGCATACCCAGGCAGGGCTTTCCGTAACTGGATCGCTGCAGCAATGGCCGTCGTAGAGACGCTGCAAGGGTTTCACTGGTGCCAGTCCTGTCCCGGGGGCGAAAAAAAGGGCTTGCACACAATAGTATGCAAATCCTGATGCTATCACCATTGCTTGGGCTTTAAGTCCAGTACATATGCAGATTTGTACGTGCAAAGGCTTATATAGACTGGTGACATGTTGTACATCGCAGGCCCCGTAGCAACTAAGCCTGGGGTATATTACAGCTCCGCGCAGATTTGATATCTGATCTCACAGTATGATAGTATAGAAACGTGATTCATGATTTTCATATGATCGTGCTATGTCATTGCGTCTGATATGCGGCTAAATCTCAACCTCGCACGTCTCGTATAATGATAGTCCATATACAAATCTCCATCGTCCACCGAAATGGAACATGCGTGGGGGGCACGAGGGGAGCACGCGCCGACAGCACATGCGGCGGCGCGGCTTCAGGCTGCTATTACACGATGTTTCTGCTCACCTACGTGTGGGCAGGCGCGTTTGTAGTTAATGGAACGCTGTAGCCCAGTGTGCTATGTAGAATCCCGTTTTTTGCTGAAAGAGCATGTGCTGTATATATAAGGTTACTATAGTCGCTATTTCAGCACAAGAAACATCCACGCCATCTTCGGAGAAGGAACCTTGCAAAAAAGGCATGTCGGCCATTGAGCAACGTGAGATAGATGTGGGGATACACAGGGGTATGAATCAATGTGAAATATTTATGTGGAATGGTGTATGTGCTCAACCCCTGCGGAAATATTACATATAAGAACAGCAATGCTTATAAAAGACTGCCCCGCCGGTCAGCGGTCAGATGATGCAGACGACGAAACTGGGCAATATTCAATGAATAATCACCGGAAATGTATAGCTGAGAATGTCCGTAATCCTTACATGCTGCATGTAAGCCCAATGTGAGGCATACATCACGCAACATGTAGAAAGTACAAATAAATGCAACACCGAGGATTGAGCGTTTGCTAAAGCAATGGCTCTCATGAAAGGGATGGGACACGATTGAAGCTATGTTCGCTACGTCTAATCTAACTTGAGCCATCGAGTTAGCGTGGTCGGAGCGCTCCGTCTTGACGGCGTTGGCGGCATGGTGGCATTCAGGCTTTGCCAAGGCGCCACGCGCCGCGGAACATTTCCCACTGCTCGGGGGCCGCTTCCTGACTCTCCACCTCGATGGCAAAGCTGCTGGGGTGGGCTGCCAGGGGCCCAGCGCTCCCCCGTCCGCCACGCTGGCGGCGGCGCTGCTGACGCTGTCTCAGCAGCGGCACACCGATGGCGGAGCCGGCAGATGTGGGCGGGTCGCCGCCCCTGCTGCTGGCGTCCGACATGCGGCTGGCGAAGCTGGCGCCCGAGTAGGAGCAGCCGCGGTCGGAGTTGGCGACATGCAGGCGCAGCGCATCAGCGGACACCACCGTGTCGGAATCCACCACGAGGCGCACGGGCGCGTTGGCGCGTGTGCGCGCGGGGAACATTGCGTCCGCGGGCCAGCCCTGCATCGCGGTGCGCGGCGGCACCACGTCACCCGGCATCGCCAGCGTGTGCTCCAGCAGCACGGCGTCGTCGCCTAGGCGTGCGCCGCCCTGCACGGCCGCGTGTGCGCGCAGCGTCACGCGATCCCCCAGCACCAGCGGCGTGAGGCTGAACGCGCCGTGCGCGTTGCCGTGGCAGCGCAAGATGGCGGCGTTGATGCAGGCGCGGTCGCCGATGGTGGTGAGGTCCGCCTCGCGCGTGAGCATTGCCCCGGGGCCCTCCAGGAAGCACACGTCCTGGCCGATGGCGCCGCCCATGGCGCGGAAGTACCACACCAGGCCGGCGCTGCCAGCGAGGCCCTCCAGCGCGGGCTTGGAGAACGCCTGGAAGGAGAGGTAGGCGTGCCAGCGCTGGCTGTAGGGGGAGGTGTCAAAGGGATGCGCGCCCGCGGTGCGCCGGCCGATGATGGCCCACTTGGCGGCGACGTCGATGGCCAGGCCGAGCGCCTGAGCGAGCACGGACGCGCCCACCAGCAGCCCGACCACCGCCGCGCAGAAAGCCGGCAGGCTGGAGGCGCGGTCCACCAGTGCCTCGGCGCTCCACAACGCCGCCAGCCACGGCGCCTTGTGCAGCGCGACAGCCGAAGCCTTGATGGGCACCAGCAGCAGCGGCCACAGCGCGTCGGGCACGAGCCAGTAGGCCCGGCTGCGCCTCGACGTCTGCCGCACCGCCCCGTACGGCTTGATGCTGGGCGCCTTGGCGCGCTCGGCGCTGGCTTCCAGGAGGGAGGTACCCAGGTACACAGCGCCCGGGGGCACCTGGGCGCCCGGGGGCACGTAGCTGCCGGTGCCCACCAGCGCGTTGCGGCCCACAGCCGCGCCGGGGCCCAGCACGCAGCGGTCCAACGGGTTGGCGCCCGCGGCGATGGTGATCGGCGCGTGGGCGGAGCCGTCGGAGGTGAGCAGCGCGTGGTGCGCGCCCCAAACGGCGTCGTCGCCGACCTCCACCAGGTCGTGCGCCGCCGTGACGAGGCCACTGAGCGGCCAGTAGATGCGCTGGCCCACTCGGGCGCCCAGGCAGCGCAGCAAGGCGCTGTGCAGCTCGCTGTGCACGTTGATGAGCGGCGCCACGCCGCAGAGCAGCCCGTCGCGCAGGGACTGGCTGCTCCACCAGGCGCCCAGCGCCGCCCAGGAGGTGCGCGCGGGCAGCGGCCCGGGGCGGTGCGTGGCCCCCCACAGCGCGCGCTTCAGCGCCACCACGACGGCGAGGCGCAGAAAGGGCGACACGCACGCGTGGAGCGCCTTGCTGGCGAGGTATAGTCCCACCCAGCCCGGCTGCAGCATCCAGTCCAGCAGGCCCTGCGCGCAACGGCATGGCGGATCAGCATCAGACGCATCAGACCGCCCCATGCGCCGGTACAGGTGGCAACTAGATGAATAAAAGAAAGTGGTCCATTCTCACCTGAGCGCCGCCTATGCCGTGCAGCCCCTCCAGCAGCTCCGCCTTGACGTGCAGCAGGGCGAGGATAGGCGACAGCCCAGCGAGGTGGGGCAGCGCCAGGAGGAAGTAGCCCGGAATCGCGAGGCGCCGCGCCGGCGGGGCTCCGCTGCTCGGGGCGCACAGCGCCGCATGGCCGCATCCCCCTTCCGCGTCGTCCGCGGCCTCCCACGAGGAGGAGCAGGGGCGCAGGTGGGTGTCGGGCGGGAGCACAGTCCCTGGGGCAAGGGTGGCCTTCCGCCCCACGCTGCAGCGCTCACCCAGCCCGATGGGGGCAAGCAGGAAGTCGCCGCAGTCAGCGGCGGCAGGGCGGAGGTGCGCCTCGGCGGCTAGCTTCACGCCGTCGTCGAGCGTGACGAGGTCGGGCTCCGTGAGGACAGCGGCGGGGTCGATCAGAACGCCGCGCCCAATGGAGGCGCCCATGAGACGGTAGAAGGTTCGCAGCCCCGCGGGGTGCGCGTCGAAGAGGCCGCGCCCGCAGGTGCGGCGGAGCTGGTCTGCGACCCACCAGCGCAGGTAGAGGCTGCCCCACAGCGGGGTGCGCCCCGGGCGCAGCCGCCCCACCAGCGCCCACTTGGCGCCAATCGCCAGGAGCGGGCGGTACAGCGACATGCCGAACTGCGCGGTGGCGATGGCGGCGCAGAGGGCGCCCAGGCGCGGCAGGCCGACGTCCCCTAGGCCCACCAGCGCCGCGCCCAGCAGCAGCCAGTGTACCAGCATTGTCAGCAGCGGCATCACCGCCACAGTGCCGAGCTGCACCGCAAGCACCGCCACCGACGTCGACGACACGCGTGCCGCCTTGGGCAGGCGGTCGAAGTACGCCATGGGTGGGTGCACGCTGCCGCCTCCGCTGTCGGCCTGGTCTCCATACGCAGCGTGCGGCGACCGCAGCGCGACGTACTCCGCGACCTGCCGCACCGTGCGGCGTTCGTACAGCAGCGCGCCGTTGGCGGGCACGCCGTAGGCGTCGCGGATGCGGAAGCCGATAGCCCCCGCCTGGATGGACGTGCCGCCGAGGGAGAAGAAGTCCGCTGTCACGCTGAGAGCGCTGGCCTCCGCGCACCCCAGCACATCTGCCACGATGGCGGCAATCCCGGCCTCTAGCGGTCCCGCCGCCGGCTCAAAGTCAGCCCCCACAGGCTCCGGCAGCGCGCCCTCATCCGGTGCGCCGTCCGCCCGGTGCGGCAGTGCGTCGAGCGCCGTCACGGTGGCCGGTAGGAGGTAGCCGTGCAGGTGGGGCTCGAGGGTTTCGCGGAGCGAGGCGGCCGGCGGCGGCACGGCATCACCAGCCATGTACACATGGATGGCCACACTGCCATTAGCGCCGCCACGAGCCACCGCGGCGATGTCGGTGTTGCCGGCCTTGCTGCCGAGCACGTCGCAAAGCGCGGCTTCCACAGCCGCCAGGTCAAGAGGCACGGGGGCGCAGCCAATGGGGGCCTTGTTGCCCTCGCGCGGGTCCGGCAGCGCGGTGACCTCGAAGTGCACCGCGGAGTCGGGTGTGTCGTCAGTCAGCTCGGGCAGCCCCAGACGCTCCGCCATCCCGATGCGCACCACCTTGCGGGCCGACGACACCGGGAGCGCGACTGTGTAGACCACTGCCGCCGGCCACTTGGGCGGGCCGAGCGCCGAACCTGCCCATGCGATGAGCTGCGCGCGCGAGGGGCGCGCCACCTTTCCGTCCGCCAGGACAACCATCAGGCCAACCACCTCCTGCAGCTGCACGTGCGGCACCGAGAAGGCTGCCACGGCCGCAACGTTGGGATGCCCCAGGAACACCTCCTCCACCTCTAGCGGCGAGATGATCTCGCCGCCACGGTTGATGACCTCCTTGCTCCGCCCTGTGAGGTAGAGGTATCCGTCGCCGTCCATGTAGCCGGTGTCGCCGGTGGGGAAGAGGCCGCCAGGCAGCGGCGCCACGGCCCCGCTCTCGCGGTCAATGTACCCGCTGAAGGTGGGAGGGCCAGCCAGGTGAAGCTCTCCGACGGCGCCCGGCGGCTGGCGCTGCCCGGCGACCAGAATTTCCACGCTCGGGCCCATTGCGCGCCCCACGCTGCCTGGGCGCTCCAGTCGGTAGTCCAAGTCGGGGCAGGCGACGGCGCTGCACTCGGACATGCCGTAGCAGGGCAGAACCGGGGCTTGGTACGCCTCGAGCAGCTCCTCCGCCTACATCAGCAAGGCCAGACAGCAGCGAGGAAACCGCGCTGTTAGGATCACATTGCCACGGCGGCTTGTGGGGGGCGGCCGCTGCTTGGACAAACATGTATGAACATTTCCCCTCCCCTTCCATCCATCAATATCACCGCAATGATGGCACTTCGAGTGCTAAGACTGTTGGTATTGTTATTTATTCCACTGTGGGTATACTATTATCATCACCCTTTGTGCCATTGTGGTCTCAGGCGTAGTCACCACATGAATGCTATCCTTGTAGCCGATCTCGCCCCTCGCAGCAATGGCCATACCTTCCCGCCAGTAAGGAGGTCAACTGAAAATACAATACGGAGATTTGAACATTGGAGAAAGTAGGGTTTAGGGAGGATCACCTGCGCGTGGGACAGCGCCGCGCCAGCGTTTGTGACAAAGCGCATCTGAATGCCGCGCTTCTGGGCCTCAGCACGGGACTGTGCGCCACGTTGGCCTTCTCGGGTGCCCGCGGGCAGTAACGCGCTCACGACAGCGTCATGGATGGCGGGCACGCCGTGGTACCAGTTGCAGCCCTTCTCGAGGTAAAGCTCCCAGAAGCGGTGCGGCTCGAAGAAGGGCATGTACACCATGCTCCCGCCCGCCAGCAGCGGGGCGAGGAGGTTGCGGTGGATGCCGCCCATGTGGAACATTGGCATGACGTTGAGCCCCTTGTCGGAGGGGCTCAGCCGCAGTACGGCAGCCGTGCAGCAGGCTGCTGTGACCAGCTCCTCCAGGGAGGTTGGCACCAGCTTCGGCCTGCCTGAGCTGCCCGATGTGCGCAGGATCAGAGCGGTAGCGTTGGGTGGATTCAATCGCCGTGAGCTGGTACCCCCATCCTCAGCGTCCGTCATGGGAGCTACGCTGTTGAATGTGGAACTGTTCATGAGGTGCAGGAAGCCGCTAGGTGGCCGCTCCGTGTTGCCCTGGACAGGGTATACGAGCTGGGACGGTTGCCGCCACAGGGAGGTGCCTTGTTCCAAGTCGAAGGTCTGGACGGCAGGCTTCATACGGAAGAGCCCGGCGCTGGACCCTACAAAGCAACAGGTTGGAATTGTGAGTCTAACTGGAAAAAGCCATTGTTTAGCGCATGCAGGGGATTACATGAACTGTATGGTGCTTACTTCACACAGCGGCATTTGCTACCATGAAGATACTGCTACCATATTGGACTCAAGCACACTTGCCAGGAGTAAGAAATGTGACATTGGGTCTAATACCTGTGGTTAAGGGGCCTGTGGTAAAGCGTGACTGCATAATATGCCAAAAAATGTTATTCATGTTATGCTGGAATTGTATGTGTATCACGTCACTGTAAAGACGCAGAAGTTGCGGGTCGATTAAACAGTACATCCGCGCCGCCCTGGGTCCATAGTGCAGAGACAAGCTAGTGACTAACCTGGCTCTGTGACGATTGCCGTTATCCCGCAATCACGGGCCAGCTCCAGCAGACCGGCGCATGAATCGGAGCTGCCCGCAAGGAGAACTGCCGAGGCCCCCACATCAAGTAGTTCGTTTTTTATCTCTTCGGCCGTGTTGGATGCGTTCACGGGCGCGACGGTGGCATACGCCATCACGGCGAGCACCGCGACTGCCAGCTCGGGACCGTTGGGCATTACGACGCCAACAACGCTGCCGACACCACAATTAAACTGGGACAGATCGAAGTCGGACAGATACTTCTGCAGGTCGTGGTGCGTGGTAGCAGGTCTTGAAACGCCGTCGTCCCCTGCGTCTGCGTCCACCGCGACATTGTGCGCGTAGTCCGCTGGTAGCAGCTGCAAGATATCCGAGAAGCCGATTGATGGCCCGCGCAAGGTGTCGCGGACAACTTCGCCAAAGCATGCTGCGGTAATCCCATGCTTGCTATTATTGTGCTGGGAGCGCAGCACGCCGAGTCGTTGCAGCTCGGATGAGAGTGAAGTAATGTCGCTGGGCGGGGTGCCCTTTTTCCCCATAAAGCAACGGTGCTTTGCAGATCGCCGTGTCGATTCGCCATAATCGTTGGCAAAGCTCAACACATCAATGTTGATACAAACAGTGGCTGCGTCTGCCTTCTGCGATGAGTGGCGCACGTCGTCGCGCTTGTTGGACGCCACCTGCTGCCGAGTCACAATAATGACGAGCGGCGGACAATAAGGTCGAAACCAGGCGCGCGCCATACACAGCTATTTCGTAGGATGTATCGACCTCGGGTATGTTGTGGTGTTTATGATACTGGTAGCTCTGCACTGCCTATGACGACGTCGAGGCACATATATGTAGTACCCGATGTCCACCATCCGGGCTCCAGTATATATCTACACAAACCGCACGCAACATGCGTTATCTACATCATAATATGCACTCCACGGAAACCATAGTCGCTATACGGCGAGAATCGCACATTTTCGCTTCACTTGCAGTGTCACACTGCGTGATTCTGACAGATAGTGATGCTGTAATGATATTGTATAAAGTAGGGGCATATCCCTGTCAAAAGTTCAAGGCTGCCGAATATGTCAATTATTATTGCCACCCAAATACATCAGCATACTCCTCAGACGGCACGACTCTATCAAACAAGGAGACCGTGGAAGTGTTCGTACTTCTCGCCGGCAGTATAGCAAGCAAGAGCAATATGACGACGAATCCTCAAGCCATCGCCGCGGTGATACGGTGTGAAGCCGTGAGGTGATAAGAGTAAATTAGACAGGTAGTACGCTGCTGAACAACTGCGCTTGCCGGCGGTAGGCCGGGCTGCCCTGATTGGAAAGCACCACACCTTGGTCGGCGGCAGATTGCGTGGACTTCGCAGCTCATGGTCGTCCTGGTCGCCGCCATCGCTGTTTCCCAGTGCATGAGTATTGGCCCCCATCGTCGCGGAGCGGCGTCTCAGGTACTTCGTTGGGCAACAGGTGTCGGTGTCGTTTGATGATAATCGCGACGTAGATAATCGCGAGCGCAATGATAAGGTTAGACGCACGGTCAGAGGCGTCGACGCGGGCGGTAGGAAAAAGTCGCACACTGTGGGTAGCGGGCAAGGACACAAGCCTGAGTTAGTGCATAAGCTGGAGGGCTAGGGCATATATCCGCAGTGCTGACTGCAAGCGGGGGCTGTGTGGGTCGCCAGCCACGTTACCCGGCTACGCGAAAAACAACAGATCGGCGCCCTGTCTGACGGCCATCGCGTCTGCATACCAGTAGCGACTTCTTTTAATCACGACGGCACACGCTGCGCCAGTGCGAGAAACGTGATGTACGTGGTATGAAGCGCGAGGTGAGTGATACAGCCGCGCTCAGTATAGCGCCGCAGTCCCACCGGACGACGGTGTACGTGTGCACAGGTCGTCGAGCGGCAGCGCGGCTGCTGTCTTATTGGCCGATCGAAGTCGAAACACGGAGCTGCACCGAAGTCGCAAGAAAGCAGGCCTCCTTTACTCTCCGCTCGGTAGAGCGGGGGTCTTGTAGTAATTACAAGAGGTCCCCGGATCGATTACCGGTTCTGTCGCTTGATGACAATATCGACCGAGCGTGTCCCGATATTACCCGGTTGATGCAGTATTAGTAATCTTCGCCCCTTCGGGGTTCATCAGGGACTGAATGAGGAAATGGTCGATGACAACGCTATCGCAGCGAAGATCTAATTTATCTAATCTACCACATCGCTAAATCATATCGCGGCGGCGGGGTGGCCAAAAGGAAAAAAGATATAAATATACAATATACCGTTGAATATATTAAGGCGCGAACCCACAACTTGGTTACGGCATTTAAGGCATTACTCCATGATGGTAGCACGGGATCTTCTCCTCGCGCGGCCGTCGTCTGGGCGGGTGTCATCCACGTAAAGTACTAAGGATTAATCCTTAGTCGTTGTACTAAATAATATTCACGGATTACAGGTGGAGTGGCCGCGCGACGCAGCGCAGAGCCTGCAATTGTTAGCCAATCGTCGCAGGCTCGCGACCGTGCCGCGGATCACGTGACCACCGAAGATGCCGATTAAAATGCCAGTCACACCAGGGGTAACACCAGGGGTCACTCCAGGGGCAACCCCTGGTCACACCTGTCACACCGCAGTCCTACAGGGCTACTACATGGTGGATGGATGGTCGCAAGAAGTAGCGTACCGTTTATTATAAAGTAAATTACGTAGTCGTTGTCTCGTCGACTATCTCCCGCAGGATACTGTAGCCATCACAATACTGTTTATTTCCTGCTGCGGCGTCATCCACTCGATCCACTCGATATAGGGTCGGCAGTACCAGGACGTCGTCGACTCGTCGTACCGGTAGTGACTACATCAGGACAGGTTATGGACAATTATAGGGGTATTTCGATTATGGGTGCCGCTATGAAACTCCTTATGACCATCATTTCCCAACGCTTGCAAGACGTCTGCCAAGCAAAAGGGATAATCCGCCGTTGGCAAGCCGGTTTTATGCGGAATGAGGAGGGCCTCATGCAAGTCGCCAGCTTGTTCGATATCGAGGCTCGTCGCTAAGTGGCAGGTCTACCCACATACGCGGGATTTATTGACTTTAGGAAGGCATATGACACCGTACCTCATGAGCTTTTGTTCCTAAAACTACAAGCCATAGGAGGTACGGGTCATATGCTTACCTTCATTAAAACTTTATACAGGGATAGTATGGTACGGGTCAAGACACGGGTGGCCCCGGGAACACTATCAGACCCCATACCCATAGAGCGTGGCCTCCGACAGGGATGCCCCGCTTCCCCCATCCTATTTAACATATTTATAAACATGGGGTTTATGATGGGGTAGAACATCTAGGGTGTGATGTACAAGGGTGCACCGACACATTAGCGGCAAGGCAACCACTAAGGGTGCCAGGTCAGTTATACGCGGACGACGCTGTTGGTATCACATGCTCGTTCGATAACCTGCATGCCATGTTCGCCCACTTCTCGCAGTGGGCGGAGGACCATTTTATGGGGTTTGGGGTACTTAAGTGTGGGGTGATGGCATTAGGCCGATATTCCGACGAGACCGCGTTACGCGAACAAGCTGCCCGATGGCAGCTTGGGGGGGGGGACAGGTACCGGTTGTAAATGAATATAGGTACTTGGGTACGGTCATTAAGTCTGATTTAGGTATGCAACACATACTAGACGACCGGGTTAAGAAGGGTAGACGCGCTATTGAGGCGCTCGATTCGGTATTAGTCGGTGGACGGGACATAATCCCTATTAATGTGCGTGTGTCGGTTTTTAAAACCTGTGTACTGCCGGTTTTAACTTATGGATGTGAAGTATGGGGCATGGATAGAACTAGCGGCGCAAATAAATTACAAACCGTACTCAATCAATGCTTGCGGTGCCTCATTGGGGTAGGTAAAAACTCCCCTGGGGTGGCCACTGCACCGATGATGCGGGAATTGGATATTGCGCCCATAGAGGCTACGGCCGCTGCGGCACGAGCTCGGGCGTTCCTTAAAGCATCCGACTTGAATACATGTATAACGAATTTAGTAGATCAGCCAAGTCGGGCGCGCCCTAACACGTGGACGTCAGGGACTGTGCGGTGGTTAGATCGACTAGCTAGGGCGAACGTAGGGCTAGCTGAGGGGGCGCACCTTCCACTTGAGTGGAGGTCACTAGCCGCGCGCGATGCCGCTAAACTAGTGAAGGCATCGGTGTGGGCGCGTTACGAATCGTCGACATCGTTAGCACGCAATAACACCTGGGGTATATATGTCCAGGCGTCCTATGCGTCAAATAAACCCGTTGCCACAGTACGGTGTGGGTGTCCCCGCGGGGGTTGTGGCCGGGTTGCACATTATGATACAATTACGCACCCGAGTATTTCCCACTGCCCGCCGATTGGCCCGGATTCATGCCATGCCTGAGCGGTTCCTTGAACACTGCCCTGCATGTGGCGGAGGTGAATCTGAGACTATCGAACATATGTTGGTGGAGTGCCCGCGGTGGGGGTATCACCGTCATAATTTGGGTTGTTAGTTCCGAAGGTCAGGGATTTTATTAGTAGTCAGGTTATTGCGTCAACACCTGAGGACTTAACTGCCTTTGTTTTGGGCGGGGTCCCCCCCTCCCTTCACGGCGCCCTGGATTTTACTGGGAATGGGAAAATTTTCCGGCTATGGCGTCGGGCCCTCCCTCACATTGCCTTTTTTGTTGCACATGTATCGCACTCCCGAAATGCTTTGCTCCGCGGGTTGGGGCTTGCCCCAACTCACTTTATTCGAATGGGCCGACGCCCAAACGGGTAGGGCGGACCTTTCGTGGTCAGTGCCGGGTATTTTGATGGCAGTGTTTTAGACGGTGATCCAACAGTGTTGGAAATTTTATCACTGGCCTCTAGTTAGTCGTGCAGAATGCTTCGGCAATTTGCTTGATGACTATAACGGAGCGTCGCCTACCCAGGGCTTTCCGTAACCGGATTGCTGCCTAAACGGCCGTCGTAGAGACGCTGCAAGGGTTTCACTGGTGCCAATCCTGTCCCGGGGGCGAAAAAAAAATCAGGTACTAAATCGCTACATCAGCATGCAAGGCGGGGTTAAAATACGACACTACCGGGTACCGGCGCGTCATCATGGTTTCGTTGATGGAGTCTCGGGTTATCTGGGTTTGATGGGGTTTCGGGTCATTCTCGAGTCAGGTCGAGCTCGTTTGATAAGGATTATTGCTATTACGACGCAAAGGTACATCCCTTGTCCGCTCGGTTGAGCAGTCGTCTCGTACGCGAGAGGTCCCGGGTTCGAGTCGTGGCCGATGTATTTTCGGCAATATCGTCCCGGCGTGTCCTGGGTTTCCCCGGTTGATGCATTAGCCCTTCGGGGTTCGAATGAGGCAATAATGGTCTACGGGCTATGCCAGACCTACGCATGCATTGTCAAGTGCTGGGGCGGCTTCGGCCGATGTCCTGGCGGGGCGAACTTTACTTACTACTTTTACTTTTACGACGCAAGTGCTGTGCAAAATGCTTGGTGAAAGTAAGGTTAGTAAATAATACGGATTACTAAGCGCTCGCCCCGACCGCAGCGGTAAACTTGCAGTCATTACAACCCGTACTATGCGGCAGCTCAGCTTATTCTTTATTTTGTGTTTCACTTACATTTGCCGTTAGTGGACTTCCATGGGACATATCATTCCTCACCGTGCCTCACAAGAAGCCGACGGCATGCAATCGGCCCTGCCCATGCACAGTCTCCTTCCGCCCACTTAGGCGTACAAGTGATGACCAACGACACAATATGGATTGCAATCCGCCAATGGCATGCTGCATGACCCCGCCCCATCATCATCTCTTCGGATCTGATATGCCACTACGTTCAGGGCATGGTGACTCGCAAGTTTACCGCCATCGTTGCATGATGGCACCCGCCCCCTTTCCCCATGGCATATACCTTTGCCATATGTTGGCGCATTGTCCCCACCAAGTCAGGTCACCATTACCCGCTAACTGAACTCCTCCACAGCCATATTTCACTCAATACACCCCTGCTAGGTGGCTTGCTACTTTTTCATCCGAATGCGGCATCAGCATGTACCGGCCGCAAGTGCCTCACAACGACATCGCCGCCGTCTCCAATATTGCGACTCCCCGGCAAAAGGCCGGAATATATGCGGGGGCTTGTTCTTTCGCCGAGGCCGAACAGCTTGTCAAGCAAGACGAATGCTTGATTCAATTGTTTCAATTTTCAAATACTATCAGATGTATATGCAAATGGCACCAGTGTATTTTCTGTTTGCCATGCTTGCCATGCTAGCGATCATACCAGCACCGCAAAGAAAATACATTGGGTGTATTGTATAAATATAAATATAAAATATATACAGTATATCGTTGATTTGCACCCTTCTGCTCGAACAGCGCGCCGCGCGCAGCCGCCTGCTCTATAAAATAAAATGAATATGATGAGTTTTAGGGTTTAGGGTTTTAGAAACCCCGCGTTGGATACCCGCCCGTCGTGGCGCCCCTTTCTGGGTTGAACCCCCCACTTCCGCTCCGAGAAAAGCGCAATATTATAGCGTAAACGGTAGAGGCCACTATACTTCACTTTTGACTCACTGAAAATGGGACAATTTACTAGCTCACGCGCCAAACAATGTACTACAGACATACATATACAGCGCAAAGTACTGTACTCGCCGTCGCCGCCGCCATCCCTTCTCCCGCCCACTCGAGTGGAGGGGGGGGGGGGGGGGCTGCGCAGTACCACTACCTTTCCACCACCGCCAAGGCCGCCCCAGAACACAAACCGTGGCATGCAGCCGTTCATAGGATCCCACGCGACACTCACTGGCCTGCGGGGTCTTAACTTTCATAAAATGGCGGAGACGCCCGGATCCGTGACAGGAATGGACTCCGCCTATCTTCGGCGTAGGTCTGCACGGCTGGTGAGTAGGGATGCTGCCGCCTCTTACGTCCCTGCGTCCCTATCCCTCTTGCCCTACTTCCTATCGAGAGTCGCAGCTCACGCCCTTACTTACTGCCGTGCATGCTGGTGTAGGCCCCATCCCGCTGGAGCTGCCTAGCACAGCCCCCCCCCGCACGCGACAACCCTCACCAGAGTCCGCCAGCCGGCCCGCCCGACCCTCTCGGCCAAGGGCTGTGTCTGCTCGACCTGCCCGACGCTCCCGTCGCGTGGCGTCCCTGGCCGCTGGACGTAGCCAGGCCGACACGCAGTCAGTGGCGGGTCAGGGTCACGGCCCGTCAGCGGCAGAAAGGTTGCCGAGCAGCTTGGTTGCAGCTGGCGATGGAGCCGGTTTGGTTGCTACGCCTGGCGATAGCAACGCTGGCGAGAGCGGCGGGCAGGTAGCCGGCGCGTCGGCAGTCACACCCTCAGGACATGCGCCCGTATTAGGCCAGGGTGAGGGCGTACCGGATACCACAGGCTCGGAGGCTAAAGGCGAGACATCCATGCGCACGGTAAGACCTGTGGAATACACGGGATGTGTGTGTGTGGGGGGGGGGGGGGATGGGCATGGTGGTTCATGAATTAACACTCTTGCATATAATCTGCCCCGCCACAGGTTCCAACAAAGGACGACGCAGGACCCAGTACCTCTAGGGCTGCGCGAAGTATTTTTGCGCCCGTGGCAGTGCGCCCCACCTTCCACAACCACCCCGCGTGCTGTTATTGGGTAGTCTCGAATGCGTTATGTCCTTCGGAACGGAATGGCGGGAACCAAACACAAATATCGTCGTGTCGACCTTGTGCGACAGGTACCCCCACCCGACGAGGGAGGCCCGAGTACCTCTAGGGCCGCAACATTTGGACTGCCGGATGTGGCAGTACGCCCCCCCCCCCTCCCGCCTTTACTTAGTTGTCTCTGTTTCGTCAGGCATGGAGTGGTAATTGCTTCATGTCCCGGCCGGCGAATTACTTTGCGCGTGAAAATGACACAAAACATTGCCGCGTAGGCAGTCAACCCCATCCACCGAGACCCGGCGAAAGGCAAAGGACCAGCTAACCCACTACCATCTAACCCACAGGTGGAGAAAGGCAAGGCCAAAATGCTGTCGCCTATTCCCGAGGAACTTCACAGCGCATTTCCGCCAAAGACTGAGGAAGAGGTCGAAAACGATTGGCTCACCGAGCGCGCCAACAACATAGTTCATTTGAGAAAAATAGAGCACCAGAAGTACGTCCAACTTGCCATTCAAGAGTGGCAAGACGCAGGGGAACACAGAGGTTACCTCGAGGACTACATGGTAACCGCAAACGTGGGGAAACAACTTGCTGAGGAAGCAGAGGCGGAGTACTCGCGCCTCGTGAACAGAGGGGCTCGGCTGATGCAGATTTTTACCACCCATGCCTTGCCCACCTATGTTCCCAACCTCATGGTCTCCAGTATGACCTCGTAGGTAAGACTTGCATGGACTGCTGCGTACTAAAGACCCCTTCTCCGGTTTACCAGAAACGATTACACCCTTCGTGGGCAGTCGAGGACAGCGCGGAGCCCTCTGTACAACAACCGGCTGAGGGCGTAGCCGGACCTGGGCATGAGGAAAGATCGCCTGAGTCGCGTGCCTCGCAATCGACTGTGACCAACTCTTCCGCACGCGGTGCGTCTATTTCTCAAGACTCGCTGTACGACGCTACCCAACCCGAATATCACCCCAGTTCGGACGGGGGGGGGTTCGGAAGAGGACGAGCCGGCTCCGCCAATGGCACCTGCGTCCCCGGCTATCGAGCTTCTCGACTCACCCACGCCTGAGGTACTGCCTTGCTTTGGCCCTCATGCAAGCGTGAGCCTTAATCTTCTTTAATTTCTTGTCTGCAAGTACTTATGCGGTGCCCCGTGTTGTCCAGCCTGGCCGACCACCTCTGCAAGTTGATCCTCGTCTACGCCGCGTGTAAGCGACAAATACGAGTATCATCGGTTGTACTCGTATGCGGATCCCGTATGATATACGGAATAGCGGTATCATTATGTGCGGGTACCCGTAATGGATACTCGTACATATATATGTGATAAATATCGCATACTGGCAACAGATCCGCTAGCGCTTTTGTCGTGGTTACTCCGCCTCTATCACCGCGGCTGGGACCCCAATTACGAGAACTTCGACGAGCGGTTCTCGGTATGGCCCGAGCCTGAGTCGTTGTACGGCGAGGATTACGGCGACTTGCACTATGCGATGTGCAAGTGGCTCCGAGATTGGGAGTTTGATAAATTTGACATCGAGTATCAGTACGCCTTCCTGGGAAAAGCGTCTCCCCTCTGGGGGGGGAGGGTTTCCTGCGCTTATGCCCGCCGCCGCCTGGCGTGGAGTTTCGTTTCTGTCGTGCGAGCATGGACTACTCAAGGCGACGCTTTCCGAATTTTGTGTCTAGGCATGAGTCGTCATGTGGCCGCCGAGACCCGGATCCCGAAGGCGTACTTGTTTTTTGGTTCCACATAACGTATCCCTGGGGTTCGAGGGCATGGGAGCGACCAGAGTCGTTGCCGTTTCCCAAGTCCACTGAAGCGGGCGGGCACTTCGCCATTGCGGTATGGACAACTCGTGACGGGCGTGCAGCTGCGCCGGTTTTCCTATATGACAGCTTGTATCGTGTCCCATCGGGTGGTGTACATGTCGACCAGCGCCAATACGTTGGTTGCGAGAATGCCTTGTGGGAGATTCTGCGCACCACAGACATGGCACGGATGCCCGCTGTCCTGCGTGGTCGTGTCAGCCAACAAGATGGTAAATATGCGAACTCGTGCTGCATGCGCGCTGGACTGGGAGGCCGCGCGTTCGTGTTCGTCGTGTGCCGAGAGTTCTGGCGCGCCCGCGTTGCACGGGCCTTCGATAGGCCGCCGCCGCTTCGTGTCGAGATCGCAGACTTGCGGCGATTCGCGTTGGTGTGGATGCCTTGGTTCATGGTGACTGGTCTGGGCCTGACCCCCTTCGAGGGCCCGGTGAGGAGGGGGAAGATTAGTTTTCTGCGTTGCCTCATCGACGGCGTTCCGTGGGACGTGTTCCCGCCGGGAGTGGGCATGTCGTGGTGGAGCGCTGAGCAGATCTCCCGGAGCCTGGATTTGGCGCGCACGAAGTTCACGGCTAGTCAAGGTCCTTGGCGGTGGGCATATGTGGTGCCGAAACGGGACAACCCTCATGCCAGGCAGATGCTTCAGAACGCACCCCCGAACAACGTCACGTGGAATAACATCACGTGGTCCCGAGCCGTGGACGTTGTTGTTATGGTCGAGTGTGACGGCGTCGACGGAATCGCGCGCCACACAGGGCACAATATCCGCCTGTTCCGGGACTTCCAGAGGCTGCCTCCGCGTGCTGGTCGCTGGACGCCCGCGCAGCTTATGCAAGCCCGCATACTCCGCTGCGCGACGTGCTTGGGAAACGCCGACCCCAGACCCAACCACCCGGCAGGGCATGTCCCTCATTTCGACGGGGCGGTGGTGGAGCACCACTGACAGCCCGTCTTGCTTCCAGTGCAACCACCCCGATCACCAACGCCTCCTCGACTTGAACATGTGTGTTTACTACTCGACACGCATCTATTCCACTACGCACCCGTGTCTTTTCCGGCATGCTAATTAAGTCGCCATCGCACGTTGCCCGCCGCAGGCCCCGAGCGCGGGAGCTGGTCCAAGCGACGCACCCCCTCGCGTGTTTGCTGCCGAGCCGCAGCCCGCATCGACAGGGGCGCCGGCCGTCGCCAAGGTGGCATGGCCGCGCTGCAACTGTGTTGCCACTGCGCACCTGTTACTTTTACGGCATGCTAATTGAGTCGCCATCGCACGTTGCCCCCCCCCCCCCCCCCTCCCCCCGCAGACCCCGAGCGCAGGAGCTGGTCCGAGCGGCGCACCCCCTCGCGTGTTTGCTCCCGAGCCGAAGCCCGCATCGACAGGGGCGCCAGCTGTCGCCAAGGTGGGATGGCCGCGCTGCACCTTTGTTGCCGCTGCGCACCACTTACTTCTACGGCATGCTAATTGAGTCGCCATCGCACGTTGCCCCCCCCCCCCCACCCCCCCCCCCCCCCCCGCAGACCCCGAGCGCAGGAGCTGGTCCGAGCGGCGCACCCCCTGGAAGCGCTCCGCACGATTTGCAGCCGGCATCGACAGGGGCGCCGGCTGTCGCCAAGGTGGGATGGCCGCGCTGCAACTGTGTTGCCGCCGCGCACCACTTACTTTTACGGCATGCTAATTGATTCGCCATCGCACGTTGCCCCCCCCCCCCCCCCACCCCCCCGCCCCCCCCCCCCCCCCCCCCAGACCCCGAGCGCAGGAGCTGGTCCGAGCGGCGCACCCCCTGGAAGCGCTCCGCACGATTTGCAGCCGGCATCGACAGGGGCGCCGGCTGTCGCCAAGGTGGGATGGCCGCGCTGCAACTGTGTTGCCGCCGCGCACGAGTTACTTTTACGGCATGCTAATTGAGTCGCCATCGCACGTTGCCCCCCCCCGCCCCCCCCCCCCCCGCAGACCCCGAGCGCAGGAGCTGGTCCGAGCGGCCCACCCCCTCGCGTGTTTGCTGCCGAGCCCCAGCCCGCATCCACAGGGCCCAAGGTGGGATGGCCGCGCTGCAACTGTGTTGCCACTGCGCACCAAATACTTTTACGGCATGCTAATTGAGTCGCCATCGCACGTTGCCCCCCCCCCCCCCGCAGACCCCGAGCGCAGGAGCTGGTCCGAGCGGCGCACCCCCTCGCGTGTTTGCTGCCGAGCCGCAGCCCGCACCGACAGGGGCCAAGGTGGGATGGCCGCGCTGCAACTGTGTTGCCGCCGCGCACCAAATACTTTTACGGCATGCTAATTGATTCGCCATCGCACGTTGCCCCCCGCAGACCCGGAGCGCAGGAGCTGGTCCGAGCGGCGCACCCCCTCGCGTGTTTGCTGCCGAGCCGAAGCCCGCACCGACAGGGGCGCCGGCTGTCGCCAAGGTGGGATGGCCGCGCTGCAACTGTGTTGCCGCCGCGCACCACTTACTTTTACGGCATGCTAATTGATTCGCCATCGCACGTTGCCCCCCCCCCCCGCAGACCCGAGCGCAGGAGCTGGTCCGAGCGGCCCACCCCTCGCGTGTTTGCTGGCCGAGCCCCAGCCCGCATCGACAGGGGCCAAGGTGGGATGGCCGCGCTGCAACTGTGTTGCCACTGCGCACCAAATACTTTTAACGGCATGCTAATTGAGTCGCCATCGCACGGTTGCCCCCCCCCCCCCACCCCCGCAGACCCCGAGCGCAGGAGCTGCTTCCGAGCGGCGCCACCCCCTCGCGTGTTTGCTGCCGAGCCGCAGCCCGCACCGACAGGGCCCAGGTGGGAATCGCCCGCATGCAACTGTGTTGCCGCCGCGCAACCACTTCTTTTACGGCATGCAATTGATTCGCCATCGCACCGTTGCCCCCCCGTAGAGACCCGGAGCGCAGGAAGCGTGGTTCCGAGCGGGCGCACCCCCTCGCAGTTGTTTGCCTGCCGAGGCCGAAGCCCGCACCGAACAGGGGCGCCGGGTGTCGCCAAAGGTGGGATGCCGCGGCTGGCCAAATGTGTTGGCCGCCGCGCACCACTTACTTTTAACGGCATGCTTAATTGATTCGCCAATCGGCACGTTGCCGCCCGCCCCCCCCCCCCCGCAGACGCCCGAGCGCAGGAGCTGGTCCAGCGACCCACGCCCTCGGCGTGTTTGCCTGCCTGAGGCCCCCAGCCAGCATCGACAGGGGCCAAGGTGGGATGGCCCGCGCTGCAACTGTGTTTGCCAGCCGCGCACACACTTACTCTTACGGCATGCTAAATTGAGTCGCCATCGCAACGTTGCCCCCCTGCAGACCCCGGAGCGCAGGAAGCTGGTCCGAAGCGGCGCACCCCCTCGCGTGTTTGCTCTGCCTGACCGAAGCCCGCACCGACAGGGGCCGCCCGGCTGACGCCAAGGTGGGATGTGCCGCGCTGCAACTGTGTTGCCGCCGCGCACCACTTACTTTTAAGGCATGCTAATTGAGTCGCCATCGCACGTTGCCCCCCGCAGACCCGGAGCGCAGGAGCTGGTCCGAGCGGCGCACCCCCTCGCGTGTTTGCTGCCGAGCCGAAGCCCGCACCGACAGGGGCGCCGACTGTCGCCAAGGTGGGATGGCCGCGTTGCAACTGTGTTGCCGCCTTACACCACTTACTTTTATGGCATAGTAAATTGAGTCGCCATCGTACGTTGGTCCCCGCAGACCCCGAGCGCAGGAGCTGGTCCGAGCGGCGCACCCCCTGGAAGCGCTCCGCACGATTTGCAGTCGGCATCGACACGGGCGCCGGCTGTCGCCAAGGTGGGATGCCCGCGCTGCAACTGTGGTGCCGCTGCGCACGAGTTACTTTTACGGCATGCTAATTGAGTCGCCATCGCACGTTGCCCCCCCGCAGACCCCGAGCGTAGGAGCTGGTCCGAGCGACGCACCCCCTCGCGTGTTTGCTGCCGAGCCGCAGCCGGCATCGACAGGGGCGCCGGCTGACGCCAAGGTGGGATGGCCGCGCTGCACCGTGTTGCCACTGCGCCCCGTGATACTTTTAAGGCATGCTAATTGGCTCGCCATCCGCTCGTTGCCGCCGCAGACCCCGAGCGCAGAGGTGTCCCGAGCGACGCACCCCGTCGCCCGAAAACAGAGCAAGACTGCAGAGATGCTCGCCAAAGTTACACAGCAAAGGTGTGTACGTGATTGTGCGTTGCCCAGCACTCATCATTTATAGCTGTAGGTAAGACTTGCGCGCTTTGTCAGGGCATGAAGGGTGGGCAAGGCAACCGTGCAAGCATAACCCCGGCATTTGTGAGCGCTCGGACTACATCCCGTCGACTCGCTAACTGCAGCCAACGAGGACGCTGAGGACGACTTTCAGCCTCGCCGAAACGTAAGGCGTCTCAACCTACACAGGACCCGCCGGCGCGGAGCCTTCGAGCCTGTGGGACCCGCATGGCGGGTGACACGCCGTCGGTGCGCACTTCTGCGCATGTCCCTCGGCCCGCCGGGGGTTCTTCCGGTCTTCATACAAGCTTACCGGCTCCTCCGCGTTGGGGCCAAAAAGGAGCACGCAGCCGTCCCCAGGGTGAGCATCTCCTGCCTAGGGCACAGGCGACGGCGGGTAAACCCAGGACCGCGGCAAAGCCGGGTACAGCCAAAGCGGCTCAGAGACACACACTTGGCCTTGCGCAGTGCGTCGACTGTGCGGGCGCA
>VCJN01001964.1:0-113070 GCA_006384855.1 Tetraselmis striata
ATATATATAGATATATAGATATATATGTACAAACATGCATGTGCTTACGAGTATGGTGGGTATGAGTATGCAGGTAGGGTTATAGTGGTAACCCTAACAGCAAGAGACGGCTCGTCTAGCCAGGGCGCATGGGGTCCAAAGCCGACATCCTGGGTCGAAAAACAAACTTCAGTACGGAGAAAGGAATGATAGTATTCCATGTGATAAAGACACTGGGGTCGGTCACAACTTACCTCCATGAGTGCGACTCGGAAGTGAGCTCTGTCTTTGCCGAAGCCGTACTTCTTATTATCGAGGATTGCATTGATAGGCTTCCGAATTGCTTCGTAAACCTTGCTCACTTCCTTCTGGGTGAGTTGCCTGCCGGAATTGAGGCGCTTGACTCGTTTGAGTTCTTGCTTGTAGTACACAAACAAGTCTCCGAGTTTGGTTGTGGCTTCGTCCCTTCCTCGAACCCCGAGGTCCACATGCCGGTAGGCTTCAGAAATCTGCTCAAGGGGCTCAAAAACACTGCGCAAATCATTTGTCAGAATCTAGCAGCATTAACAACACGATAAATTTTCATCATGTACGCAGCTCACCGTTGTGGGCGCGAGCAGAGGTCAATCAAATTTGAGAACTCGCTGCTCTTCTCATCTTTGATGCCGATCTTCTCAAGTTCAACTTGAAGAACTTCAGACTTCTTGAACTCCTTCACTACCCTGATTTGCGGAAGTGCCCTAAAGCCGGGGCGATTTGCATCATGTTCTGCATACCAGCTCTCGAAACATCTGCGAAGGTTCTGCAGAAACAATTGCACCGATTTCAAAATTCCGAACGCTTGTACCTCGATGACAAACCGTTTCGTCCCGCTGATGACAAACCGTTTCGTCCCGCTGATGACAGAATGGTTCGTCCCACTGATGACAGACCGTTTCGTCCCACTGATGACAGAACGTTTCGTCCCGCTGATGACAAACCGTTTCGTCCCGCTGATGACAAACCGTTTCGTCCCACTGATGACACACCGTTTCGTCCCACTGATGACAAACCGTTTCGTCCCACTGATGACATAACGTTTCGTCCCACTGATGACAGACCGTTTCGTCCCACTGATGACAAACCGTTTCGTCCCGCTGATGACAAACCGTTTCGTCCCACTGATGACAGACCGTTTCGTCCCACTGATGACAGACCGTTTCGTCCCACTGATGACAGACCGTTTCGTCCCGCTGATGACAGAACGTTTCGTCCCACTGCCACATATTTTTAACCCGCTAACGACAGAACGACTTTTGTCACACTTTACGCCTATTTGTTGCTACGGTTAGCTAAATAGTAATTTGGGAGAATGGGTCACTCACCAGGAGTTTGTGCATCGACGTGTCTCCCACGACGGTGTGACCCGCCTCGTTGAGCTTCATAGACATGTAGCGGCAGACTTCCGGCGAGAGGCCGATGTACATCTTAGTCGACGTGAGGTGGATGCCTTTGTTGGCGTTGTAGATTTCCGGGTAGTTTTCTTTCACCATGCGCTTCGCCTCCCGTCTGTGGCTGCCGTCGATGTTGGCTTGACGCGCGGCGTGGGCGCGAAGAAACTCGACGATGACGTCGATCTCTGGCTTGTAGGAATGTGAATCCGCCAACCTCGGGTTCTCCCCGCCTTCGTGTGCTGCGACTAGCTCCTTGAAGTTGGCCATGGTCTGAGCGAGGGGCTCGTAATCCTCGGATAAAAACTCATGTTTAGGGACTACTGGAAAAGACACCGAGAAATTCTCGGCAGATAGGGAAGGATTTATCTGAATAACAAATGCAAGAAATGGATGTCAGTAAGTTGCATTGTGTATTGATTTATATGTAACTACACATATCTGATCCGGATAGGTACAACAGGTCGCGATAGGCTTTTACCTTGTAGCTTTGCGCCACCATATTGCAGTCTTGCAGCTTTGGGGAACGGAATTCAAATTCCGGCGGCGGAGCGACGAACTTATCGGATATGAAGCTGAAAATGTAAGGCAGCCCCGTATCCTTGTTGACCACGAGGTTGACTCTGTCGGCGTATAACATGTTGATGTCGCCACCGTGAGATGTCTTCACCTCTGGATCAGCAATCTCGACTCTGAGGTGGCCGTAAGAGATCCAGTCGACGGCACCGGTGTTGTGGAAGCCATTCAAGGCCGGCGGGACGGCCAACGTGTTGACGTATGGAAGCGCGTTCTTAAAATCCTTGTCAATGTTGGCCAAGTCATCGATGTCAATCTGACCAGACGCGAAACCTGTCAGCGCCTGCGCCAGCACATTGCGCTCGACCAAAGTCCATGCGTAGTAAGACTGGAACCGCGGTTGGAAGGAGAGTGGCGGTTGGATCGCGTGGAGTAGCAACCTCTCAAAGCTGACATCGATCCTGAACTCCTTGTGCACTGTCAAGCGATAAGGTTCAAGAGATATCTGCGGTAACAAGCACAAGAATATTAATACTTATTGAAACACGACATTGACACGAATTCAGACATCATATAAGCTTTACTCACCTCGTAGTTTCCGGCCGAGTCCAGCTCGACGTCCTTGATCTTTCCGATACACGCGAGAAGTGGCCCCTTCGGATCATCGAAAAAGTCCTTGCCAGTCAGCAGGCTCGCCTTGTGCAATTCGATGTACAAATAGATCTCGACCTCAGCACTTGCGTTCTTCAACCAGTGGATAGTCCAGCTCCTTGAGGTAAAGTCGCTGTAGGAGTCATTTTCTTGGGACCCGTCCCTCATGTCAAAGAAGTCGTCGTAAGAGGCGACCGTCATCAGCTTTGTCTTCCTCTCGGGTCCGGGAGTGCCGGTGATGTCGAGAGCTTGCTTACGCTTCTCCGCCGCCCGTTGCCTTTGTTCTTCCTCTGTGCCGAAGACCTCTTCATCCGTGCACATACTGAGGAATTCAGGAACCCTTCTCGGAGCCTCGGCAACAGGGGCTCGAGAACCAGAGGCTCCAGAACCAGACGCTTGCCCGGTAGTCGGCGCTGGAGTCTCGAGCTCGGCCTCTGGCTCCGGGTCAAGCCGGGTGGGCTCGGGCTCCGGCTCGGGCTCCGGCTCGGGCTCCATCTGAGCGGGCTCAGTTTCAGGCTCATGCCGAGGCTCTGGCTCGGGCTCATTGCGCTCTGTTTCAGGCTCAGGCTCAGTGTGCTCTATTTCAGGCTCAGGCTCTGTTTCCGGTACTTGAGGCGGGCCTTTAGACAAAGAAGAGCCTTGATTCGGGGAACCTGTAAAGAATGAGTAGAGAGTACTCAACACACCTGCGGTGGGCGTCACGATTAACTACCGAACGGTATCGCCATACACCATCAAAGCCAAGCGTAATTTTTCTTACCTGGGGATCCCGATTTACCAGCTGCTTCCGACGCTGTTGCCTGCGCCAATTTACGACCTGTTGGAATGTCAGATAACTCCTTGACGAGAAAGTAATCGAAGGGAGTGAGAAGGCAGGGATTGATACTTTCAGTCACAATTACCTGGAGTCACAATCGTCTCTGAAACCTTTTCTTTTCCCTTGGATTCCTTTGAAGCTTGAGTCGCTACTGGCTCATGTGCACGTCCTTTCGAACCTGTCAACACACATGATTTTAAACAATGTCAATGTGACACAGTGCACTC
This sequence comes from Tetraselmis striata, assembly GCA_006384855.1. Classification (NCBI taxonomy): domain Eukaryota; kingdom Viridiplantae; phylum Chlorophyta; class Chlorodendrophyceae; order Chlorodendrales; family Chlorodendraceae; genus Tetraselmis; species Tetraselmis striata. Next base: position 3,621 of record VCJN01001964.1, read on the forward strand.
ACAAAGGCAGGGATTGATACTTTCAGTCACAATTACCTGGAGTCACAATTGTCTCTGAAACCTTTTCTTTCCCCTTGGATTCCTTTGAAGCTTCAGTCGCTACTGGCTCTTGTGCGCGTCCTTTCGAACCTGTCAACACACATGATTTCAAACAATGTCAATATGACACAGTGCACACACAAAAATCATGTGATTGGAGAGGCAAGGACCTGCTTGATAGTAAGCTTGCATGAGCTTTTCGTAATCCATTAGCCTTCGCGCTGTCTGCATTTGAGCATCTGAGAGGACCTGACCGCTCTTGATTCGGTCCCTCAAACGCAAGGCGGCCAATCTTTCTCCTTGCGAATGCGTGCCGTAAGCCGTCACCCTACCTCCTAAAAGGCTCGGTTTCCAGGGGTTACCTGATGCCTCAGCGCCGGCTCTAGCTGCAGAAGCTGAGGCTGCACTTTTCTTCTTCACCGCCGGCTGCTCTGGCACAGATGACGCCTTGTGTTTTCTCCCTACTAGCGCTCCGAGCGCATCGAATTCTTTTGCTTTCTCGGTAGGTTTTGATGTTCGCTTGGACCTTCGGCCTACAAATATCATACCCTGTCAGATCGTTTCGTCCCACTGATGACAGACCGTTTCGTCCCACTGATGACAAACCGTTTCGTCCCACTGATGACATACCGTTTCGTCCCACTGATGACAGAACGTTTCGTCCCACTGATGACAAACCGTTTCGTCCCACTGATGACAGACCGTTTCGTCCCACTGATGACAAACCGTTTCGTCACACTGTTGAGAAACCCTTTCGTCCCACTGATGACAAACCGTTTTGTCCCACTGATGACAAACCGTTTCGTCCCGCTGATGACAAACCGTTTCGTCCCACTGATGACAAACCGTTTCGTCCCACTGATGACAAAGCGTTTCGTCCCACTGATGACAGAACGTTTCGTCCCACTGATGACATAACGTTTCGTCCCACTGATGACAAACCGTTTCGTCCCACTGATGACAAACCCTTTCGTCCCACTGATGACAAACCGTTTCGTCCCGCTGATGACAGACCGTTTCGTCCCACTGATGACAAACCGTTTCGTCCCACTGATGACAGAACGTTTCGTCCCGCTGATGACAAACCGTTTCGTCCCACTGATGACAAACCGTTTCGTCCCACTGATGACAAACCGTTTCGTCCCACTGATGACAAAACTATTTTCAATACATTATGTACTGCGGTTTAATAATGTTATGTCTTGAAGTACTGCGCTTCACACTAATATTAAACCACTCCTTACGGCGGAGTACAGGCAGATGTTCCCCCTGACCGCTCTTCAACCCCACCCGCTCCCACCACCAATTAGCATCCTTACTGCTTGCCGCAGCTGCCTCGACGGGACGTAATACTACCCTGCAGGACCCTGACGCCGCTCGTCTCGTTTGGGTTTCTATTCCCACTCGTCTGCCTACACCTCGAGCGAGCGGTCCTAGATTACACCGCTTCTACAGGGAACCCTAACCGAACTCGCTAGATCTGGCCGCATCACGCGTCGAGCAGGCAGGCGGCTACTGTACGCTGCCACTCGTCTGCCTACACCTCGAGTGGTCCTAGATTACACCGCTTATACAGTGAACCCTAACCGAACTCGCTAGATCTGGCCGTATCACGCGTCGAGCAGGCAGGCAGCTACTGCACGCGCGCGCAACTCACCTGGGGTGGCGTCGTCCTTGTCTTCCTTGTCCTTGGCATGCTCGTTCTTCTTCGGCGCCATTCTGGCAGTAGGTAGGTTGACGCGGTAGATGAGCGGGTTTCTTGGTGGGAAGCGGTGAGGGAGAGGTGGAAATGACGTGGTTTCTGTCTGCCGCCGCTCTGACCCCTGCTGGACAAACGGCGCGCGTGCGCACACTATAGTGTACCTCGTCGTCGACATCATGGTCATGTATTTTGCACCGCGACGAATATACAGGGCTAACTACTGCGACTATATATTACTATTACTGGAAGATAAAATATTCCCTACTCGAGAGTCATAACGGTACGAGAGTACAGTGGCGTGGCAATAATATTCCTTCATGAGATGATATATTCCTTGGATTGGATTCGGGTGTACTTACTAGTATAGAACTATTTCCGACATACGAAAGAAGCACGAAATAACACGGTATTTGAGTCATCAAATATTTTGACCCATAGCTGGATATTATGCCCCCCGGTCAACGGCCCGTCCGAGAACGGTCATCGGCCGTCACTCTTCCTCACCACAGATCACAGTCCTTCACCCCCCCCCCCCCCCCCCCACCCACTCGCCCCGCGCTGCATGGCGGCGGTCGAAAGCATGGCCTCTTCTCCAGGATCCGGCGAGTCGGACACTACACTTACATTACCGACGTGTTCGTGCCGCAGCGGGTACTCGTGTGATTGCGACGCGCGTGCGAGTGATCGTAAGGAGCCTGAGAAAAGGAAGTACACGTGGGGCAAGGGCTCCGATGAGGTCGTCGAAAGCGATAATGGCAAGGTCTCGTCTCTGATCAGCAAGCGCACCTCTCGCGATTGTATCCGCCTCATGCTCGCCAAGGAGGCTAGCGAGCAGTCGCCATGCTGTTCGCGCAAGTGCGTGCACAAGCTATACACACAGTGCGGAGAGGCCCTCGTTGATGCCGTGTTGGACCGTGCGTTGACTGTATACTCGGGCAATCAGAACCGCTCCTTTGACCGGCTCGCTCAGGTTCTCAGGGGTGGCTACGAGTCGGCATCCGACAAGTTCGATTACATGTTCGATCACGGTGGCTACTTGCGATCTTTCGATCATCGCGGCCCCATCTACACGTGTGGGCGTGCGTGGGAGGCCTTGCACCAGGTCTCGAAACACAGACGTCTCGTGATCCAGCGGTCGGTGGTGGATAACGAACCCACGTACATCAGGCAGCGCAAGCAATACGAGAGCAGACAATCCGGACCGAGGGAGCATGTGCGCATGTTTCTCGAGCACTTCTTCTCGGATGACCTCGGTCACGTCGAGGTCATGCCTTTTCATGACGGAAACAGCGAGACCTTCAAGAAGCTCCTACCTCCCTGGATGACCAAGATTTGCGTCTACTACTACTACAAGTCGTGGGCCGAGGACGACAACGCCATTCTCCGCGGTGAGGCCCATTTTTTCCCACTGATGACATACCGTTTCGTCCCGCTGATGACAAACCGTTTCGTCCCGCTGATGACAAACCGTTTTGTCCCACTGATGACAAACCGTTTTGTCCCACTGATGACAGACCGTTTTGTCCCGATAATTACATACCGTTTTTGTCCCGCTGATGACAAACCGTTTCGTCCCACTGATGACAAACCGTTTCGTCCCACTGATGACAAACCGTTTCGTCCCGCTGATGACAAACCGTTTCGTCCCGCTGATGACAAACCGTTTTGTCCCGCTGTTGACAAACCGTTTTGTCCCGCTGATGACAAACCGTTTCGTCCCACTGATGACAAACCGTTTCGTCCCACTGATGACAAACCGTTTCGTCCCACTGATGACAAACCGTTTCCTCCCACTGATGACAAACCGTTTCGTCCCGCTGATGACATACCGTTTCGTCCCACTGATGACAAACCGTTTCGTCCCACTGATGACAAACCGTTTTGTCCCGCTGATGACAAACCGTTTTGTCCCACTGATGACAAACCGTTTCGTCCCACTGATGACAAACCGTTTCGTCCCGCTGATGACATACCGTTTCGTCCCGCTGATGACAAACCGTTTCGTCCCGCTATCGCCAGAACGTTTAGTCCCACCGACGCCGGACCGATTTCGTCCCACTGATGACAGAACGTTTCGCACCGCTCATGGCATACCGTTTCGTCCCACCGACCACATAAGTATTTCTCCCACATAATTAGCCGATATCGTCCCCCTGCAGAGAGAACGTCTTGTCCCACTGGTGAGAGACGGTTTTGTCCCACTACTGACATACCGTTTCGTCACACTGATGACAGATTGTTTCGCCATGCTGATTACAGGATTATTCACCCACTACCGATATAATTATTTCGACCCACTTTAGACCGAACTTTTCAGTCTCGCAGTCTGAGACCTTATTTGTATACCGACCTATCATGCCCCTGCCCCTTTGTAGATTTGGCTACCGAGAGCGAAGTGAAGCTCGCATCGTTCGACACTTTCCGCCGGACTTGGAAGGAAGACTTCCCGGATGTCACCACGCCGAAGGTGAAGCGATTTAGCCACTGTCCCATATGCGCGGCGGGCAAAGCACTCAGAGACCAAGCTCGCGAGATTTGCACAAAGGACATGACGCCAGAGGAACGTCAAGTGCACCGTCAACATCAACAGCTGGTGAGGCGTCAGGTCAGAGCTGAGCAGAAGGTACACCTCGAGAGAGTGCGCCAGGAACGAAGGGATCTGAACAACGCCGTCTTCCAGTCGCGCCTTGGCCATGGAAACTTCTTCTTCTTCGAAATTGATAGCATGGACTCCGCGAAGACCCTGCTGCCTCACTGGGTTCGCATCCCCAAGACTGTGAAGCCCGACATGCTCCTCAAGTACCACCTCACCTGTGTGAAGTACTACGGATACCGCCCGGACGACATCTACTACTACACCAACACCATCCCCCACGATTCGTCCACGACGTGCACTCTGATATGGATCACGATCATGAAGGTGAGCTCGTTAGCCTCCCGATAGGTTCGCCGTGGTTGTCCAATAGCCCTGGACTGATGAAATCTGGTTTGCGATGCAGGAGATTCAACACCGTGGTAGAAAGATTCCGTACATCAGAATCCAGATGGACAACACCGTCAGGGAGAACAAGAATAGGAACGTGGCGGCCCTCTGCAATTGGCTTGTGTCTATCGGCATCTGCGACGTCATTCATTTGGTCTTCTTGCATGTCGGGCACACTCACGAACGGGTTGACCAGATCTTCAGCCGCATCAGTCTTGCGCTATCTCGCAGCTCCGCCTACACAATCGAGGCCTTTCTTGACTTGGTGGCGAAGGCATTCTCGCCCACTCCGGAGATTGCTGAGCTCTCATTCTCCCTCGACTTCTCTGAGTGGTTAAGGCCCCATTTCCAAGACCACATTCAGGACATCAGTAAGCCGCACAAATTCGAGTTCACCCGTGACGACGCCGCCGCGTCTGGCGGCTCGTTGCGCACCGCCTTGTGGTCCAACACACCGCTTTCTGAGCCCGTGCAGATCTTGAAGAGCGCGCCAACTGGGACGCCCGAGATTCGTGCGGGCCGGCCCCTTTTGTACGCTCTCTGCGACAAAAAGAAGCCCGACGCGGTGAAGGTCCAGAGGTACTTGGATGATTTCAAGAAGGTCAGGTCGTACATCACGGACCTGGCGGTCCAGTGGCACTTCTCCCCAGTCGAGCGCGAGAGCTGGAAGAATCTGCTCGACGACTTGGATGAGATGCAAACTGCTCCTTCGGCAGCTTTCTCCGGGTTCTGGCCGCAACGGAAAGAGGAAGTTGACGATTTCTTGCGCGAGCACGGGCAGACCGCGCCTGCTGAGGCACGTCACACGATGGCTACCAACGCAGACCTCAACAATGCCGAAGCCGCTCGCGTTGAAGCCGAGGTTCGTGCTCAAGTGCTTCAAGATGACAGCGCCTTCCGGGGAGTTCACGCCGGCGCCAAGGAGAGGCTTCATGACAACACATCGCCCAGCGATGCAAAGGGCTCGAACCTCGTTGTCATCGACGTCTCCGATGTGAGTCCCATTGTTTGTCATTTTTGTCCTTTACGGGACAAAACAATTTGGTTCTTCTACCTTGCTTGTTATTTTGTCCCAGCTGGGACAAAAATGGCGTGGCGTCTCGCTCGGGACTAACATAGCTCGCGGTCTTGGTCATCGTTAGGTGCATGAGGAAGACAAGTGTCCTGAAACTCTTGGTGATTGGGAGTCGAGATTCGTCATCGGGCTTGTGAAGTCGCGCGAGACTACCGAAGACACGTTGACCGTGGCCGTATACGAGCCCTTCCATGCATATGCAAAGGGCAAACCCCTCATGCCCCTATGGTTGTACGCGCAGACAAAAGGAGGGAAGAAGCCAGTTGACACAAGCTGGGAGAAGTGCCTGACGCTTCCTTGGAAGCTTGTTGAAGCCGTCCCCCTATCGTACGCGAAGGCCATCCACGACGCGTCGGGAAGTCGAGAGGTGTTCAACGAGGACGGCACCATGGTCAGAAAGAAGTGGTACGGTAAAAGCGTCCAAGTCGTGAAGACATATGCGCAAACTGGGTGGCAAATCAGCCAGCCACGAAACAACTGCGTCTACGTCATGTCAACCACCCCAGCGCAACGCGCAAACCCGGCGGAGTCGTCAAGTTTAACGCAGCCACGAAGAAGGACTTGCTTGAGTTGGGGATGCTCAACGAATAAACTATCAGCAACGTCTTGTGGCTAGCTAGCCGCTGGATGTAATAATCATAATAAATATTGATTTCATTGCCTCATCTTGTCCCGTTTTGGACAAAATGCTCCAAAACCAACATTGGATATGCGTCGCGGCTGGCCTTCATGCTGTTGAATGCTGCACTGCACCCAAGGTCTACAAACCCAAGCTACATCACCAGTGAGTCTTAAGTACTGATAGTAAACCCGGGAACTAGGGTATAAACAAGCCCTACGGTGCAAAATGAATTCCACGGCGCAAAATAGGTTAAATTACTGTTATCGGATCAACCGGATCCAGAATAAATTCTTGATCTTTAGTTTCCGAATATAATCAATAATATCTTATTCTTGATATTTAAGTCCCGGGACCGATGCGGAGCCCTACTATATATCATCCAACCGGCATCATCATCAAGAAAGACAAACCAGTATGCGTAGCTGCTATGCTGGAGCATCTCACTTCGTCGCTTGCTCAATTGACGGCTGCTCGTGGACGTGGTGTTGATGGAGTCGGGTCACGCGGCTCTCGGATTGGGCAACGCGACGCGGGACATGCGGCGGCAGGCGGCGGGGAGCCCAAATGCGCCCCGACTTGCTAGAGCCAACGCAAAGCGGCCGTGCCGGTGCAAAGTCCGCGAGTGACGAGGACGACTACCTCGCGGTCAGTGCCAAAGCTACTGCAGAGAGCGGAGCTTGGTTACGGGCACGTTCGATCGGTTTGCCGGATGCCCGGTCCCACTGCGGACCGACTTGAAGAACGACTACCTCAATAAGCATTGCCTCAATAAGCTCCCACTACCGGCGTCTGCCGGCCCATGAGGAGTACATTAGGATGACGTTCTTTGGGGGCAGCCACACCGATGCTCTTTTCGTGACTCTCGATGAGCTGCTACCCTACGTTCCATCGGCCAGCCATGAGTTCACCTAACACCTCGCGCGTGCTCGCAACCACGCCCACCCAAAGCTATCGACAATGCGTTTCGTTTTTGTTTGGCCTTCCTCTAGGCTGAACGAGATCAAGCGTGTGCACGCGGAGACTAGGGTGTGTTGGACGTCCTGCTCACTCAATATTTCCAGACCGATGCGGAGCATTTGGGCTCTGCAGTCTTCGTCGACTGGATGTGTGACTGCGAGCGCAGAGTCTTTGAGGAGACGGTCACAAGCAATGCCAAGGCTACGGCTACCGCCCGTGTGCATGCGACACTTGTAGGGCGCCGGCGTGGACGCGGGCGCGGGCGCGAAGCTGAGCATGAGTGATGGCGTGGGGCGCCTTTCGTCGGCGGAGCTGCCAAAGCGCCTTGCGAGGTCACCTTTTGGTGACCGCCGCAAGGTGAACCCTAGCGACTCAATGGCGAGATGAGCGCCCTGTGTCGTCCGGACTGGACCTTCCTACTCTACAAATTTATTTTAGACCTTCCTCGGTGCGGCGCTTCATGCAGCGACAGCCGAGTGCGGCTCAACCATCCGCACATCCGCACACAGCGATTCACCAATCCGTCTCGTCCCGTCCCATTTCTCTGCATCGTTCGGTCGTTACTCTACGGGTTGCAATTGGTTCGCAATGACCTTCATTTGCGCGCGTACGTTACGCGCAATACGCGCTCTACGAGCGCAACGGGCGCACGGGGCGGCCCTCCTACCTTAACCTTCCGGCAAAACCCGTACCGTGTCTAACCCGTCCAGCATCTATAGTGCAACTGCCGGCATCTTGGCGGGCTCAGCCGATTACTTTTCCCAAAATGTCCCGGCCCCTTGTTATCGCTTCTGTCAAATGTCGCACTTACGTAATTGGCGAGTCCGAAGCTCTCGCCCCTTGAGCAGCTTCACTTCGGTCCCGTCTACATGAGGCTTTCGGTTCAAACGAGCTGGGACAACGCGCTCTCGACCTCATCTTTGGTTCTCTCACCGCGTTGTTCATGGGCTACACCGGGAGGCTGGTGCTTTTTGCCGAGTTCTGTCGCTGGACCCGGAGAACATCAGACCCTCTGGAGGCGACTACTGCTACTGCTGCTCGGCGTGTCGCCTTGATCGGTGAGCGGGGTCACATTGGGGCTAAGTCGTGGCAACCCCATATGTCGGCTATCAACAAGTTTTTCGAACTGCACAACATCGACCCCATCGTTAAACAAGACATGTTGCACCTCATCGCTGCGCGTCGCGGCATGATGCTCCGGCAACGCCGCCTCGAAAATGTTCCCGCCATTATTTGGGTCCCGCTACATGCGGTGGTGTTGCTTCCTCGTTTGTTGAACGCGCAGAGCTAATCGTTGCTGCCCCATCCTCCGGCACCGGTACGACTTCCGGACCCTCGTAGAACACCTTATCTCCATGTAGGGGCGCTGATGTAACTCGATGGGGTCACATTTAAGGCGATTATTCACGGAGTAGTTCGGAGACCCCTACTTCGGGCGATTATATCGAAGCAGTTCAGTCCGAACTGAATTCGGTGGGTTCAGTTCGGTTTCGGCCCGAACTCCCGAACCACCCCGAACTGAACTGAGTTCAGCACAACCCTGCTGTGGACCTCCCCTTACGCCATCACATGGTAGTCATCGCGACATTTCTGCCTATGGGACTGGGCCCCCACTTTCTGGAGTACATATACAACATTTATTGTATACATAGCGACTACAACATATCCGGACGAGGCACTAGCGACCACTAATCATATGACCTGCTATACACAACCCCCCTCGTAAGTCTTGCCATGTACGTATCTGTCCAGATTGCCACGTCAGCACCGGCGGCGCCGACCGCCGAGCGGTACGGTGGCGCATTTTTATGATATAATTAACTTAGAATATTCATCAACGGCTTGAGATGTGATAGGTGGTGGAGGGGGGTCCTACCTCTTACGCTCGTGATTCCGCTCTGCGCTGGTTCGAACCATGCCGGGGCCCTCGGTGGAAATGTATCCGAGGGGGGTAGGGGGGCCCGATGCGAGTATTTCTTTGTTTTTCTACAACCCTAGTACAGTGGCTTACCGCGCGACCCGCATCCCGATAATAAAAAGGCGATGTACTCGCCCGGCGCGGGCGGATTTTCCCCGCTTATTAGGGGCCCGCTATAGGCGCAGACCAATAGCAGAATATGGGAGCGTATTGATGGCCAACCCTACCACTTACCCTGGACGATGTCCTAGCAGGTGACCATATGAACCCACCCGCTCACTCGGGGGTTGCACCCCTGTGCAGTTAGTATGGACCGAAGCCCGGCTCTACCAAGGGCGCATTGAATGCGAACATCAACTGTAGGTGCCTGGGCTGGTTTTGGAGCAAGCCTTTATCGCAGTATGGGCCGTTTTGCGGGAACTGCTCGCTTGCATGCCGACGGTGGGGAGAGCGCGCCTTTGTGAATATGCTCTACGATGTTAGAGCTAACTCTTGGCGTGCATGCGTACAGATAGAACCCATATAGCGACCTACGTGCGATATAAAAATCCGTGCCCTCGTAACATTGGGTTATCAAATAATTCATTACCAACCCTGAACAATGACACGCACACGTATGGCTTTTACAACGAGAGCACAATAGACGCCACTTAGGGCTCCCCCCTCGCATGATAATGTCGTGTTCATGTATGACACAAGGAAGGGCGCGGCCGGAAACGAAGGCGAGGGCTCAAAATGGGCCAATCTACAATTGATGCTTGACATGCAGGGCAAGATGTTTGTGGGCAGGTGTACCGCTAGAGACGGGATTTTCACGGTAGTGGGACTGCGCCCCCCCCCCCCCCCCCCCCCCAAGCTCTGCGCGCCTGCGCGCCACTGTATATGCATGTGTAGTTGCGCGGTGTGCACAGTCTTCGTCTCTCCGGCCAACGGCACTTAACAGCTGGGATTGGCTGCTGGGCTTAGTCGGTACCGGCGCCTGTACCCTGAAGCCGCCGCAGTGTCTGCATTGCGTGCCCGAACCCTCCACTGGGCAGCCGTGTTCGTGGCCCAGGGTGAGCGAGAGCCATGGCGCGCGGTGGCAAGAAGCGGTGCGAGCTGGGCGCATCCTGCCCGTACCAGCACGAGGGGCAACACGCCGCGGAGTTTGACCACCCCGTCGAGCCGCTGAACCGGCCAACGACGGGCGTGCAGAAAATGGCGCGCTTCCAGGGCTCCGGCCGCCTGCTGGGTGTGTCGCAGACCGCGCAGGCGGGCGGCCTTGGCACTGCGGTGAGCGGTGCAGGGACGGGCCCGAAGCGCCGCCGCCCGCCGGCCAAGCGGGCGGCCGCGGCTGCGGCGTTGCGCCGCTTTGCGCAGGACGTCTCGAACACGGCGACCCCTATCCAGCATCATCGGCAACAGGGAGCTAGCGGGCAGGACAACGGGGAAGTTATCGACCTCACCCACTTGTGAGGATAAGGAAGCGCGGGCAACCCTGGCAGTGCCATCCCCCTCCCCCACCCCGTGCCGGCCTGGTGTCTTGCCCGGGGTCCCTGCACCTGAACGGGAGAGGAAGTGCACTTGTAGAATAGCTAGCGACTCCACTACCGGTACAGCGGTGAGGATGCGCTGCGGAGCTGCGTTCCTTGCCCAGCCAGCAGCACGGCAATCCCTTTCCGATCTTGTGACTAACAGCGCGCAGCGTTCCAAATAATATTAATTGGGGAAGTATATTGTAACAGTAACTTCATCACGGATGACACGACAGCATCAGCTGCAGGCTCTCGGTCGTCGTGCTGCGCCCGCCAGCAGCGTACCCAGGCGGCGCACCGCATGCACATGGCCTGGTGGGCAGAGAGATTTTTTCAGCAGCCAAGCCAGCAGGCCAGCCACCTTCTGGACACACGGCAGATCAGCGACATTGCTGTGTCTTGTGCGCCATGGACGGGATGGGGATGGCAGCAAGGGATGCGCAGCAGAGGACAGGCGTCAGCAGGCAGGGCGCTACCACAGCAGATCGATCAAGAGCCCCCCGAGAGACTGCACCCACCACTGTTTCAAGCGAGTGGCAATCTCAATGTCCTCTTGCAGGCCGGGCCTGAATTGCAGCTTCGCGATGGTGGCCGGATGCAGCGGGGCAGGGGGCTTCGTGCTGCAGTGGGTGCTGTCTACCTGAATGCAGCACCCGCCGACGGTGCAGATCCTCAGATCCTCGTCGAATGCAGCGGTTCCTGGTGGCCGGGAGCCCTTTGGGGCGCGCCGTGTTGCCTTCGCTGCATTGCTCCGGGTTGCTGGTGCCGCTGCCGCTGCCGGTGCATGTGAACCCAGGTGGGCAGTTGCGCAGCCGAGGCAGCACCTGCACCGGCCTTGCTGGGCGCTCGCCCCGGCTCCCCAGCAGCGTACCGCGAGTTGCACTCTCTCCGCCATGCTGGCCCTCAATGTCAACGGGAACGCCGCCCGATGTCGTGACTGCGCCAGGGGTCGGGACGACAACCCAGGCGTCGCTCGGCGGGGACACCCGCTGCACCCACTGCACGGAGAGTGGGGCGAAGCTCGCAGCACTGGTGGCATCGATGCGGCCACCGCAGCGGGCCACGTTGGTGTGTGTCACATACTGCTTGAGCATGGCACGCTGGTAGGCCCCCTCCGGGCAGAACAGCGGGTCCGGCTGTGTCATGGGCTGGCTGCAGTCTACCTCTGGTGGGCGATCCCCAGCGGCACAAGCCGGCCATGGCAGAGCCTCCAGAACCTGGTCCTCCTAGCAGGTCAGGGCCACCTCCAGGGTGCTGCATACGTCGTCCGAGTCCCCTTGCTGCTGATAGCACACCTGCAATGCCGCCATACTACGGTGTCAGCTGCGTCCTTGCCCATATTACTGACAGCTTCCTAGACCATCTTGTGTGAGATGCCCGTGCATGGGGCATGCCTGAGTGACCAAAAAACGAAAGCTGAACCGATTATCATAGGTGCCATGATGGAGATATTTACAAGACTCATTGGCAGGGAGGCGGGCAACAAATGGACACGCAGCCGGATGCTGGTTGCTGATTGCTGACGCCTGCTTGCAGGACAGAGGGCAGAGGGCAGAGAGCTGGAAAGTGCCCCCTGGCGACCGCTCAATGCGGATCACCTGGGTGCCCACGTCTTCTACTTGCAAGCGGTCATCACTGCTCATGTCCACGGGAGAATCAGGCGCGCCTGCGTAGGTCGCCCCTACTACCAGCTCGTCGGTGTCTGTGATGGCAGTGCTGCCGGTCAAAGCAGCCGCCTGGGACAGCAGGCTATTCGTTGCTGTCAAACAACCCCCGCGGTTCAAGGAAACGTCAATGCCGCTCACACTCACTTGGCAGCGTACGCTGCTTCGCACTGGGAGGCCGGGCATGGGTTGCCCGCATGGCCGCCAGCTTCTGCCGTCAGCACAGACCCGCAGTCACTGGAGGCACCAGCCTGCAGCACCAGTCCGTGTATCTCGCCGATGTCCACGCTACAGGTGGTGGTCGCCGATGGACTGATAGCTAGCCCGCTGTTGAGGGAAATGTCTTGGGTGCTGCCGTCTGAAAAGTGCAGCGACGCAAACAGGGAGGCAGCATCGTCCTCTGCGTTGAGGTCATGCCGGAGCGTCACGGATGCCTGCAGGGCCGCCACGTACCACCAAAGATTATCAACAAAACTCTGCCTCCGTGCACTAGCAAGGACATGGACGCAGAGCAAGGCACAGGGCAGGCGCAGTCCTTTCAGGGGCTAGGCCGTCCAGGCTGATTGTTGCAGAGCCTGCGGCCACATCGACCACCAAGCCGGGCCTGCACCGGAGCAAGCGGGCACGGCTTGGTGGTTGATACACACAAAACCAGCCAGGGAGGCGCTTGAATGCATTGTCAATGAATGATCAGGCATGGCGTTATTTGTGTGAAAAGAAGGTGCGCGACTGCCGTCAGGTGGCTTCTCATAACAGTAGACACTTGCAGCAGAACCAATGAACCGCCCAGATTGGTCTACCGCACACGCCATACTTCCGCTCACGCTCAGCGCAAGTCATGCCTTGCTTCGTCGAACCCCAGCCCGGGGAAGGCGGCGCTAGCATCTTGTGAAGACGTCGCCACATCTGCAACGTCCGGCGTGACCTGAGCATACAAGCAGGAGCCTTGTTTGCACCGTGAGACACCATACCAAAACATCGGCACGTCCTACTGCGGCATGGCATCAGTCCCAGTTTGAAGTAGCAACCTAAACGACAGCATTTCTAGGCTTGGGAGGGTGCAGGCAGGTTGCTGTCCCGCTTACTGATTGAGTCGCCGGCTCGCCAAACACGACATGCAGGAATTCAGAGTCGACGCAGGAAGCGTGAGCTGGGAGTGTGACAATCGCCTTCAGGCAGTCTTGCCCCTTGGGGTGGGTGACGCTTACAAGCGGGTCGTAGTTGGGCTCAGTGTCAATGCGGAAGCTGCCTGCCTCGAGGTTGCAAATCGGCCGGCCAGCAGCGGGACGCTCGCTGCACTGCGAGCCTCTGCCCTCTAGCATGTAGTGCACTGCATGCTGCGCCCATCCCCCAGTTTAATGACGCCGAGGCGAGACACACACACACACACACACATAAATAATACACAATCGTCACAATTATTCGTCCCTGAACAAACATAGTTTGTGATACGGTGCTGCGCACTGCGCGCGGCGCGAGTCCACTGATACAGCACATCACAAAAGTATTCGCACGTTTTCTGGGCGCAATTTCGATTGGGACGGTTCTCGTTGGTCAACTCGGCACGCGCAATATATGCACACACGATAACATGGCGAGGATATAATCATGATATGGGATGGTCAAGCGTTGCGTGCTAGACACTATTCCACACATATGTGGCATCCCAGTTGGACGGTGAATGGGGCCGATGCGCTGAAGAAGTAGCAAGGCTGAGCTCCTCTCATAAATCGCATGCTACACAGCACCATGCCTTCTTGCCGCACATAGATCAGCCTATCACCGGACACAAGGCGCCGCACCGGGCTGCAACGGCGGCCGCAGCATGCTGAAGGGAATGGGATTGATGCAAGAGGGTATATTCCATGTACAGCTGCATGACAGCTGGGGCAGCGGAGCATCCCACGGCCTGGCTTACGCCACCCCCTGCCCGGAGCAGCAGCCGGACATAAGCCAGCATGGACCGGCTTGCCCGCAGTGTCTTGTGTCAGGGCGCGCCCCCCGCAGCGCTGCTTGGTCTCTTTGGGCTGACGCCGCCCTCCTTCAACGGCAAGCGGTAGACCTGGCGAAAGTTGGTGCGGTCAGCTGGGGTGAGTAGAGCTGGCAGAGCATTCCAAATGGGGCCTAGCTTTTAAATGATCAGGAGGCAGATGGGATATCATGGCCCACATTCCATGTCATTGGACGTTGCGAACTAATTTCAATCCTGCGCTGGGATGTGCCCAGGTGATTACGATACGACTGCCCGCTGCTAGCGGGGCAGCGGTTTCCAGTGTGCTGACGGATCTCTAGTTTGGGAGCATCGCGAGCATAGCCCGGTGGAAGAGGGGTAGGAGGGGGGGGGGGGGGGGGGCATTGGATGCTAAATGTGCAACTGCTCCACAGAGTCATAAACCCTAATCCACGCGGTATTTTCACCGATGCCATAACCCTGAATAGGCACAGCTTTGGGCATAGTACTGGGAACGGGTCAAGGGATACCGCCCTCCAGTGACGGAAAAAGCACTGCCTAGCCATTGTAGAGACCCAGTGTAAGCTCATGTGACCAGGGCGCGCTTTCTGATGGGGGAGTAGGGCACCTCGTATCGGTGGTTGAGTCCGCGCTGCTGGTGGAGGGCAAAGGCGCCGCCCAGCGCCCCCCGCTGCGGGTCCGGCCGGCAGAACACCACGCGCGCGACGCGGCTGTGCACCAGCGCCATGGCGCACATCGCGCAGGGCTCCGCTGCAAGGAAGGCCCACATGCCGGTGCACAGGTAGGGCTTGCTGCCCGCGCAGACTGCGTTTTCCCTGCTTGCATCTCCATCTGCATCCAACAGGCGCGCCGGGGGGGGGGGGGGGGGGGGGGGTGGTGGGGTCAGGTTCAATGGAAACAAGCCAGCGCACTATCATGTCTACGCGCAGCGCCGCTGTGATGGCGGGTGAATTGGCAGGCATTCCAGCGCGGTATTGCGCGCTGCCTGTGGGAGGGCTGGGGTGGCTGGCAGTTGCCCGGGTCTGGTGGCATGCCTGCGCAGTGCACTGTAGATGGATGTGGCGAGCGAGATGAAAACAGTGCCAGCAACACCATAAACAGCAGTATAAGGGATAGGGAGGGGTGGAGGAGTTCTGGCGGCTGGCAGGGCATACGAACAAGGCTATGCCAGCTCAGCAATCAATCTGAGGACCCTCTAGCTGGCAGCAGGGGTGGCAGGGGGAGGCTGGGACTTGCGGAGCGTACCTTGGCTCAGCCGCCGCTTCTTGTGCGCGCCTTCCCCTGCACCGGATGGCAGCATGCAGCGCAAGTCAGTCTCCCGTCACCGTGCCTCGGTTACCCCACTTGCCAAATCACTCCAGAGTAGAAGGGCGAGAAGAGCGGGGCCGGGAGGGGGGGAGGCTAACCGCCGCTGGGATCCGGCCAGAGGCGTCGGTCCCGCTCTGCCGCTGCCTCAATGGCAATCATCGCGGCGTGCCACAGCGGGTGCCGCTCCCTCTGGTCCACTCCCTGCGCCAAAGACCCGTCGCACACAAACCCTCAGGTGGCAAACGCTGCAGCTCTCACTGATCTGGCAAGGAGTTGGGGGATGCAGGAGGCATTGCTCGGTGCTAGCCAGGTCCCCAGATGTATACGTGCCGCTACTCAGGGATCCTGTCTGGATGCACTGGTACCTAGTTGCCCCCCCCCCCCCCCCCCCCGCCCTCCCCCCCCCCCCCCCCCCCCCCCGCTGTTCCTGTCTTCTGCCCTCCTGGAGGCCCCACCTGCGCCACAGCCTTGCAGGTGGCAGGATCCACGATGAGCGCGGCGTTGCAGGCACCGTCCACCGAGTCTTCGAGGCGGAGGCAGGCCGCCATTCCATTCCGCACCGCTGCAAGCTCGGCGTCCGGCAGGCTGCCGCGCGGCATGGTGAGGTGAGGGTCCGGGGGCCGCCACTTGATGGGCCACACCTTGCCCCACTCCTCTAGCTGCAAGCGCTTGATGGGCGCGTGTAGGGGGACCTACACAGACAAGCCGAGCGGGTGCCGTCCGTCAGGGTGCCACACCGTCACAGCTGTGCCGCGGAAAAAGGCCTCTACCAGCGTGGGCGTGTTAGAGGGTGTTGCTGCCAACAGGGTGGAGGTAGGCCGGTGCACCTCTGAGGAGAATAGAACCAGCTGAAATTCGTCCACTACCTCCTGGACAGCCTAAGCGGAAAAGGAAGAGGCAGAGAATGCGCCGGGGTCCGAAGGGAGGAGGGGGGGGGGGGGGGGGGGGGGGGCATCAGTTGCCTACGAATCGTATAATTATTGCAATAGCCCAGACCGGTGATGTGGTGAGCGGTTTGCAAGGCGCGTCCGCTCTCACCAACGGCATGCCAGCATCCGCCTGGGTGGCTGCTGCAGGCACCGGGCATCCGTCCTCAGTGCCGCCATCGCCGGCCGGTGCATGGGGCCAGTACACAATGATCTGCAGCTTCTTGCCTGGATAACCGCGGCGTGGCGTATGAGAGCGGGCGCGACCGGGGGCCAGCCACATAGGGTGCTGGGAAGGAAGGCAGGGTCAGGGGCAGTGGGGTATGTCAGAGCTAGCTAAGCTTTGGTGGCTGCCCCCCACCTGCTCCCTCACCACCTGGTGCTTTGCGAATGCGGTTGAGGTGTTCCAGCCCTGACAGCGGCGCCACGGTCGCCAGCCTCTTTATCTGCAACAGAGGCATTCAACACAAGTCATACCCGCCACCTCCGGGCCATCTGCCAGCGGTCAGCTCTCGCTCCAGGTGCAGACAGCTGACGCGTGGGCGCGCGCTCACCAGTGCATTGGCTTGTTTGGGTTCGATGTTGGCCGCCATCACCTCGCCCAGTTCCAACTCTGTCGTTTGCGGGAAGCCGGGTGTGTATGTATGTGTGTGTGTGGGTAAGTGGGAGGGGGGGGGGGGGGGGGGGGGGGGGGGGGGGGGGCAGTGTGCCGCTCCCATCAGCGCCGCCGCCAGCACGGCCTGCCGCTCATGCACCCACCAGCGCGCATGGCGCGCGGGTCGCTACCACCGCCAGCACGGCCTGCGACGGATAGTATACTATTGTATCCTGAGGTGTGAATAACAGGCAGCGTCACCCCTCGCAGTAACTAATATCATGTGACTGATTGGCACGGCCACCGTCCTTCGTTGCCAGGTCGCGCCCAGCGATGGCATGTGCAGCGCCATACCTGGCCCTGCGCGTGCCGGGAGGTGGACTGGCTCATCAAACTGCACCTCCGGCGCTATGCCGCAGTCAGCCGTTTCCATGCGGCAGTCGCGCCCCCCCTGGGCAGCCCGTCGGCCACCTCCAGCGCAGTGCTGACCTTCCCTTCCGGCAATGGAAAGCAGGCAGCCACTGCAAACTCGGCGGCGGTCCTCGGCAAGAGCCCTAGTCAATAGCGCAGCAAACAACGCTGCGGCGATTTTATTTGTCACTGCGTTGTCTACGCACAGCCACTGGTCTGGTTCGTCGACTACTACTTATGTCGGCGGTGGTCCAATCAAGCACGGTCCCCACTGTTCAGGCCGCCGAGGTGCCCCGAAGGCGCGATGGCGATGATGGGCGATTGGCGGTTCGCGTCGACCGCCGTAGTTTTGTTTTTCCCCCGCCCCCGGGACAGGACTGGCACCCTTGAAACCGTGTGTACTATATGGGGGCTATTAAAAAAACATGAACGAATATATTGCTATTGTAGTATGTATATATATGATACATTAGCGACTACATGAGCTATAGCAGCAAAAGGCGATATCAGGAAATCACCAAAAAAGGACGTGTAAAGTATGTGTATATGATACGATGCTGGCGGCGAGCACCTGCTCGTATAGTACGTTCTGCCCGTACTTGCCGCCGGGTGGCGATGAGGGCGCGGCGCAGCGCTGCGGCATGCGCTCCTCCGTCGTGCCGCGGGCCACCCACTTGCGGCTGCCTACTGCTCCCAAACCTCCATACACCCCGCTCTGCCAAACCCACGGCCGCCGCAAGGAAACCAACGTGAAAGCAAGCTCGCGGAGTGGAGGGTTTGTGGCAGGCGTACCCAACCGCACGGCCCGCACCCAACTGCGCTGCCATCCAGCCGCATGCGAGGCGCACCGGGCGGCGCAGCTAAAAGCAGCATCTCCAGGATAAGTAGCGGCAGCGGTGGCGGCAGCATGGCTCGACCCCGCGGCTCCCTGGCGCTGTTGGCGCTGACGCTGGCACTGCTAATGGCCCCCGCCGGCGCCATCCCGACCGACTTGTCGATCGCGTTCGCGAGCGGCTCGTTCAATCGCCACCCGTGCAACGGCAACCAGTGCGACGACAACGCGGCGTACGCCGCGATAACCAAGGTGGACAGCTACTACGGCAAGTCCCGCTCCGTGAGCTTCACGGTGTCGGCCTCCTGGAACGGCGGCACCGAGGACGGCAACTACTGCTACTGCCGCAACCGCGCCAACATGTACGGTTTCGACGATCCGCTGAAGGACGCCTTGTCCGCGTTCAACCCGCAGACCTCCGCCACGGACGGCATCAGCGCTGCCGGTGGCGCTCTGTCGGACTCCAAGCTGGAGCCCTGGGGCACGCACTGGTACCGCTGCTGGGACCAGAACAGCGACACTCCGCCGCTTATCGCCGCCGGTACCAACTCGTTGACTATCACCGGACCTTCCGATGCGCCCTTCGTCAATCTCCCGGACGGCTACTACCACTTCACCGTGTCTTGCACGGAAGACATCGGCGTCACCTTCCTCACGACCGACATGTTCTACAAGATCGACAACGTCGCCCCGGAGACCACAATCACGCCTTACATCGCGGCGCTCGACTCGTCGCTGACCGGTGCCACCGGCGAGCTTCCCAGCTACGATCCCGCTGCTTTTGACCACCGTCTGCGCTACAGAAAGACGAGCAACACCAACCCCACCAATCAGGTGCGTGCGTATCTGCACAGTTTTTAGTACTTTCCTTGATTGTGTAGCGCTATGGCGCTTTCATTTGCTTAATCTCTCATGGCCATGGCATACCCGAGTGCTGGGATGTTTCAGCATACTGGCTTCTAGAATCGGTTTAGAGTTTTCGTCAGAAGGGGGCTTGCTGGCTGGCTGGTGTGTGTGTGTGGGGGGGGGGGGGTTGGGGTGGGGTGGGGGGGGGGGGGGGGGGGGGGGGGGGGGCTCTTAGTTTCGAAGCCACCCTCTGTGTCTGGCATACGCCCCAAGAAGCACAACCATCCATTCAGACCCGCCTCTATTTTTCTACTTGAGGCAGCACGGGTAGAAGCGGCCTAACCTGGTCAGGTTTTTCATTAAAGGTTCTTTCACGCACTAGCCCAAGTCTTTGGGCCGGCAAAGCACATCCAGAGTGCACATTTGATCGTTGATAAGCTTTCGTCCGTTTGTATCCCCGGCGCCTCTCTTCCAAGGCCTGCCACCTGATAAGTAGCATGTTCCTGAACTTGCGACGCAGGTGCCAGCGCGCCTGTTCGACTTTAAGTTCAGCGCGGTGGACTACCACGGCTCAGTAGGTCCCGACACTTCCTACGACCCCTACAGCGGCTCTCCCGTGACCAGCAAGAACATGCACGCCACCATGGCCACCGCGGAGACGTTCTGGGCAGAGCTGGAGCGCATCGTGTACCAGTGCAAAATCGACGGTGGCAACTGGGAGCCGTGCCAGAACAACAACATTATGACGCGCTACTCGGACACCAACTATGGCCACAACTACTTCTCCGAGGTGTCGACCACCAGCTTTGATGGCATGCGCACCGGCGTGCGCTACTGGACCTCCAAGCAGCTGGCAGCGGGCACGCACGTGCTGATGGTGCGCGCCACCGACATCGCGGGCAACACTGAGATGCCCACGATGTACTCTTTCTACGTGGCGCCCTACACCACGGGCGGCTACTCCAGCGGCTGCTCGTTTGGCACCAAGATCACCAACAACATGGGCGCCGAGTACAGCCAGACCGCATTCGACCTCACCACCGACACCAAGGTGGCTTACAGCGGCCTCACCGATGGCACTCACACCCTGACCATCTTTGCCAAGGACGACTTTGGGCACGAGACCGCCGAGGCTGCGCGCCAGACCGTGTCCTGGACCGTGGACCGCACCGCCCCAAGCGCCACGCTGCTCAAGAGCTGGGTGATGCGCAACACCGCCACGGACAGCAGCTACGTGACCACTAACGGGGCCGCCAGCCGCACGGACGCCGTCTACGAGTGGTCCTTCTCCAACTCCAGCACCATGGCTGTGCCCACTTACTCTAAGTACTCCATCGATGGCGGCGCCTATGTCATGGACGGCTTTGTGGCTTCCACCTCCAGCAGCTCTGCGGGCTTCTCCAGCCTGGCGATGCCGCCCTTCAGCCACACCTTTGGCAAGGGCACCTTCAGCGTGGGCGCGCACAGCGTCAGCGTCATGGGTGTGGACTACGTCGGTAACGAGGGCGCCGCCGCGGCAGAGACTTTCACTGTGGAGGAGCTGGACACACTGCTCAACTGCGACAACTGCGCCATCTGCGACTGGAGCGCCGACATGGGCTGCCACAGCTGCCAGGAGCTCAGCAGCGCGTATGTGAGTGACAGCGTCACCTTTGACATCGGCGCCAAGACGGACGGCAGGTCCATCCGGTTCAAGTACGACTACATCTTTGGCAGCAGCGCCATGGCGGACTCGTACACCAAGGGCGAGCACATCCCCGAGTTCACCGTGCGCAACATTGGCGAGGGCAAGTACTACGTGATGGCCAAGGGGCGCACCCTGGGCGGCACTGTGGACGCCACACCGGCATGCGTGATGCTCAGCACCGATCTCACCAAGCCCGTGACGACGTTCAACAGCGAGCTGAAGCGCATCAACAACCTCGAGCGCATGCCCACCAAGGTGGCCGGCACCGTTGTCGATGCCAACTGGAAGTACGATGGCATCAACTGGAAGGTCATGCAGATGGGTGTGATGGCGCCGCTGGCCACCGCCACGTCGGCGCAGGCCGTGACGGGCGCTAGCGCCAAGATGCTGGTCACCGCTGACCCCACCAACGAGAACGTGGCCGTGTGGGAGCTGGACCTGTCCGACCTCGTGAGCTCTGGCATGCTGGGCGAGGGCAAGTACTTCTTGATCATCCACGCCACCGACAAGGCCGGCCACACCGGCATGGATGTCAGCTACGACTGGATGATCGACATGGGCCCCCCGGACACGCACGTGGTCAACGGCCCGTCCTCCGCCAGCATTGAGCCTGCGGTCACCCTAACCTTTGCGTGCGAGGAGAGCGGCGACTACTCGTACTGCTCGTACAAGTACCGCGCGGTGCCGGGCGGCGAGTGGACGGAGGCCGAGTGCAACCTGGACCGCTTCTGCCGCGTCTCGCTGGCGGCTGCGCCGGGGGTCAACACGCTGGAGGTCAAGGCCGTGGACCTTGCCGGCAACGAGGACGCGTCGAGCCAGTACTACACCTGGATGATGTACGATTCTGAGGCGTGGAACAACCTGAAGTCCATGGCCAACTTCACCACGCCATGGGCGGCTTCCAAGCCCACCTTCCCCATGCCGGACCAGAACGAGGTGCAGCTACCCTCAGTCTGAGGAGGGGGCTGAGAGGCTCCCCTGGTCACCCCCCTTCCCCCTCCCCCCCCCCCTTTCCCCCAAAATACCGCTCTTGTGCGGGCTGCTCCACATGGATGGTAGCCCCTCGGAGGGCGACGACCAGCATTGCAGCAGCGAGACGGACAGCGGCACCAAGTGCTGTAGCCTGAGAGGCGTGCTTGGCTGATGCAGCACCCCGGCGCCTCGCCGCCCCACACGTCCCGGGTGGCGGCGCGCATGGCCGAGTGCGCAGCCTGCCAGGCCCGCCACCGCTGCCTGCCTGCCTGCAGAGACTGTAATATTCTCCGATTCATGGTGCATGGAGCATGGCCCCGCGCCTGCTGCCCACTGCCAAAGGTTGTTTAGCGCTGGGCGGTGTGACCTGGAGGTGCTGCTGTTGCCTTCATGGTGCCGGATGCTTGCTATCAGTCGCGGGGCTGGCGGCGCTGCCTCCGTGCCTGACTGCCCTGCGCACGTGCCATGTGGCATTAACAGATGCCGACCTCCGCAGCCTGCGATCCCCAACCAGTCTATCAATGGCACAGTGCAGGTTGAACGGGCATGTGGGCCTCTCGGGCGCCAGCGGCTTGTAGAACCTGACGCTGCAGAACAAAGGGGGGCAACATTGAGGATATCCTGGACCTGAAAGCACTCCGCCAGCTTGCACCAACACCACACTTCTCGCACTGCGTGTCATCCGCGCTGCCACAGCTGGCCTCTCAGTCTTTGCGGTCCTGGCAAACAGTCAACGACGGTGCGTCGCGCCCCCCTGGCTGCACTTGGCCCCCGGACCTGGCCGGCTCGGAGGTCTCAGCAGAGCACGACGCACCGGGCTCCAAGTGGCTCACAGGCCCCGGGATGCTACACCTGCGCAGCCGTGCGGGTTGCGTGAGATCACAGTTGGCCACCACACAAACCTTGTCTTCCGGCATCAAACGCTTCCAGTCCCGAGCAATCTTCCGGAGCTTCGGTCACTGGACATCAGCGAAACTGAGCTGAGCTCTTAACTTGTCACAAGCATGCTCGGCAAGCTGCGGCACTTGAACCTTCATTGGTACTTCGGGGGGATACGGGCTGAGGAGGCGACCAGTCTTCTGGGAGCGTTCTGAAGGCGCTGCCCTTGGCCGGGGTCCATCAGCGTGGTAGAATGTGGTCTCGCATTGGCGCATGCAGGGTTGACGGAGCTTGGTCAGCTGCCCCAGTTGCAGCGCATCATCTCACTAGGCCATGTTGATGTTTATCACATCGGGGGCGATGATGTCCTTTGACTGCTTTACGAGCTCCCTTGCATTCTGCGCCCCCTGCTCAAGGTGCAGCCGCCCAGCGTGGTACATGCCCCATGGCATGAGGGACTGCCTTTCATAGATGGCGTGCGGCGCACCGTGAAACCGTGGAGTCGGAAGTGTTCCTCGTTGAGGAACTCATGCATCCCTGCGTTCCGGACGTTACGGACCAGATCCGTGCTTCGTTCAGCCCTCTGAGAGACGCAACGCTGTGCTGGCGGCATACTCTCGCGCCACTGGCTGTCCGGTCATATTAGTCATGACTGCATCCACGGGCGCATCTCCTGCTCCCCGTTTTCAAGTACCTGCCGGCAGTAGATTCTGGTCATGACAACATTTAGCATTGTGTATGTTGTCTCCCGCCATGTAATGCTGCTCTATTCCACGTCGCCTCGCTGCCCCACACATCCCACCCACATGGCGGGAGTGCGCAGCCTGCCGGGCTCGTCACCACTGCCTGCATGCAGAGACTATGATATGAACCGGTTTACGGTACACAGCACGCGCTGTCTCTTGACATTTGTACTGCCCCGCTGTCCCGTACCTGCCAGCCCATGCCAAAGGCGCGTCGGCGCTGTGCAGATGTCTATCAGCAGCTGCCTGCCCAACCCCTACATAGGAGTATTGCCCTCTTTACGGATGACTGATCAGCAACCACTGGTCCACTAGGCGGGTAGTGAAGCAGTCTTGATGAGGGTATAAACTAATGATGATTCTGCAGGTCCAAGCCATATCAATATCAAGCAGGGCATGGAGCTGACAATTGGCCCGAAATGTGTCATAGCAGTGATGCGAAGTCGCATCAATGCACAGATCATACATTAACGCATCGAACGGATACAACCACGTCTTCCATATCATTGAAAAGACAGGGTGACTGGACGGCGCCGCTCTTGGTCAGTTCTGCACCATGGAGAATATGTTAGTCGCCTAATCTGACTCTGAGCCAAAGTGTCACACAGTTACTGCAGCCCCAGGCCATGGCTCATTGGCTATGGTGCTCCCACGGTCTGAAATCACAAGGGCGCAGCACTGGCACATCTATCCTCTGAAATCGCTTGTTTTCTAGGCGCGCTTCAGAGACCTTGCAAAGACGACAATGGTGACAGGTGTATGGATGGGGTCATGCCCGGCAGTACGGAGGAACCACAACATGCTCATCAATCATTCGTTACATTTCCTGGCAAATGCAGAAGTGGCCGCAGTAGGAACTCAGTCAATTGTCAAACATGAGGCATGCCATTGATGATCCATTTGCCCCCCGCCCCCCCCCCCCCCCCACCCCCCCCCCCCACACACACACACACACCCCACCACCCACTCTACCCCACCTGCTGTAATCCACAATGCAGATATCAAGTCTCACCACCTAGCTGTGGCTCTAGACGCGGAGCCTCGACTGCGGAAGATAAGCAGTGGCTCAAGCAGAGACAGTCTCGATGCGCCGCTTGCACCCGCAGGTGCCTCCTGCCCTGGAGCGCTGGGCTCACTGGGTGTAGATGACCGACTGCTTCGCCCGCTGGCTCTCCGCGATGAATCGCCCCGCAAGCTGCGGCGGGCGTCCACTGCCGGCGCCCGCCCCAAAGCTTGCGGGGTCCAGCCACGCGTTGTCGCGAGGGTGCAGTAGGAGAGGGCACGACAGCCTGCGCCGCTGGAAACGCGGTGCCTGCAGGCCAAGGGGCACGTAGTGTGAACGCGGGGCAAGTAGACAGTGTGAACACCCACACATAGGGGCACAGTGCTCTGGGCACGAAGGTCACAACACCAGGATGCAGATCAATCATGAATCGCTCGGCTGCAGACTATAGTGAATATCTGCGTAGATTACAGTGAATGCATGTAGAGCCTTGGTATGTTTACACTAAGCACAAAGCGCATGACATAAGGATGGCAATCAAGACGGGGTTTTATTTGATGGCATCACCACATCACGATTGAGCATGCACAGCTGAGCCCTTCAGTGTGACATCCTCGACGCAGATTGTGTGATGGTGGTGTCTGGGGCGCACCACTCGATGCATGGTGGCGCACAGCACGTTGTTGCTCAGCATCTCGAGGGACTCGCCGACCATCAGCACTGCCAGGTTCCGCCGTGACGCCGCCCCGCAGCCTGCACCGGCGCCCCGGACCACCTCCGGGCACACCCACTCGCAGCTCCGCAGGTCGAGCACCTCCAGGCCCGGCTCGGCCATGAAGGGCGCCAGCGTCAGCAGGCTGTAGTCCACGTGCTCGTCGCAGGGTAGCCGCTGCCCTTCCGGTGGGGATGGGGATGCACATGTTGATACGGATGTAGCCTCACACTCTGCACTACCTATCGGAAAGTGCAAAGATACACACATTCAGTGCCGAATATGGGAGCAATTGCCAGATTAGCGATTAGCAGTTGCCAGATTAACATGGGAAGCAGAGGCGGAAGGAAGAGTTGGCAGTGATGTTGGGGTGCTTTGCGGCATCAGATTACCTGCAAGTTGGTTGATGCCATAGCCAAAGAGCGATAGATAGGAGGCGGAGACGTCCTCGCCGCCGCCACGAGGCTGGCCGCTCGGCGAATCCAGCAGCGCCGCGTGCTGCCCCGGAGCCGCACCAAGCCCGCGGGCAATCGCGGATAGCGCGCGGGCGGCGCAGGCGTGGAGCTCGCGGAACGCGGTGCCCGCGGCCTCTGCAAACATGCTGCAGCCTTGGGCGCAGAGCTCCCCAGAAGGGTTCAAGCTGCCATCCGCCGTGAGCCGCGCAAACAGCACCTGCATGACTACAGCATCCACCGTTGACAATGGAACACACAAATGGCAACGGCAATGGAATGGCAGTGATTGGTGTTGGTGATTGCAGTGATTGGAAGCTGGTGGCAGTGTCCTTGAGATAATGGGGACTGGCTGCACATACCTCTTTGTCCCTTGTGACATTCTTGTGGAATCCAAAATAGTTGCGACTGCTTGGCTCCTGTAGACCGGATACCCAGATTAAATAGCAAGATAGCATGAAGAGAGGTATCACAATGGTTGTTCGACAGAGAAAAGGGGGGGGGGGGGGGGGGGGGGGGGGGGGGGAGGGAGACCTTCCCAACAAGATGGATGAGTTCGGAGCATCTACGTTCACCTCAAATGAGTATGAAGCTCGACCATCGTGTTCCCTTAATTAATGCAGTTGCTAGCGACTAATGGTGTGTGGATGTGGGTATATGGGATAGAGAGAGGCAGGGCGGGCAGAGGAAGGCTCGCGGCGGGCTGAACGTTGCGAGAACCAGTTTATCAAATCAGCGGTCGTACCAACTGTCGGGACGCGAAGAACCCAGGAGCAAGTGCAAGCAGCTTATCCACCGCCTCAGAAGCCGCATCCGGGAGCGCCACGCACGCATAGGAGTGGCACCGCAGCGCAGTCAGCAGCGCGGCGGCCGCGCCGGGCGCTTCGAGGTCGATGGGGGCTAAACAAGCGGGACTCGTCGAGTGGGCCATATCGCCCGCCGATAATCAGGCAAAAAAAAACCGGGCCGGCATGTTGTTACGGTATGACCGCAAGGTTTGTGTGAACGCGGTATATGCTGGTGCCTGGCGCCGGCGGGGGCATGATGGGGGGGGGGGGGGGGGGGGGGGGGGGCAGGAAAGGTGGCTGTCGGCTGGCGAGGGTTGCTTGCTCCTTACCAGGGAGTGCCATCCCCAGCTACGATGTGATCGCACGCGGTCGGAAATAATACAGGTATCCCCATCCCTGTATGATCTAAACGTGTTTATGGGGTTTCCTAACGGACTATAGCTGTCCTAGTGCGACCCGTACGGTCTGTAGTGGTTTGAAGCCGTTACCATCGGGGTTTGGTACGGGCTACCCCATCGCCCGCGAGCCCTGCGCTCCCGGCCGGGGAGCTACTTAGGACAGCCACCAGCAGCTCGTCTGCCATCTTCCAGCTCCTTCGGCAGCGGCTTCGCGTACTTGTGCGCGCGAGGGTCACTGAGGCTGAACAAGTCCGCACCGAGGTTCATCCACCCGGTAGTGAGTCGTCGTGCCGCGCACATGCGTTACAACATCAGGCAGCGACAGACAGCCCCTCGGTAGTGTGGTTTTCCCTACTCGTGCGCCCGAGGTCGTTTTTCGTTTTTGCCCTGGCTTTGCAGCTGGGACGTTTTCGGATGGCGATGCGCACGGCAAGGAATTGGAGCTGGGGGGTCCCCGTTGGGGGGGTTTAAACCTCAACACCCGAAGTCGAGTCGCAATACAGGCCTTCGGGGCTCCCGCAGTGGAGCGCCCTCTCGCAGTAGTCAACTCTTGAGGTTTAGGTGAGGTGGACGCGCTCGGCACCATGGCCGCTGCTCGTCACGGTTGTCAACGACGACAACTACGCCCACCGCAACAAATCGGCGCGGACGGAGGAGGACGTCCGTGTCGTCGGGGCGACCACTTGTTGTCCCGCAAGACACTACAACCCAGTCCCCGTGTCCTCGCAGCAGGGCGCTGTGGCATCAACGGTCGTTACATGCTGTGGTTTTCCGGAACTACTCGCGTAATTGGCCTGTTACATGGGTGGCGCCGCTCACGCGCCGGTGTTTTGAGAGGGCTCGTTGCCCTCGCCCCAATGAAGCTTCAGCAACGTTTGCTGTGGTCGCAGTGGGAGGCGTTTGTGCGGCCCGTGCCGATGCGTCTCCGACGTCTCCTACTCCAACGTCGTCGTCACAAGGACCACGACAACCTGCAGCTGCCCGCCGGGGGGCAGCTCTACCACCTGGCGTGCCTGGCGTCTCGTGGTGTACGTAACTACCCTTGGCCAACTCTGGGTTTGGGACTTCGGCGGCCGTCGCTGGTGCAGCAGCAGCGGCCGCCTCGTCGTCACCCTCGCTCCGACATAATTGGCATCGTTACGGGCCGGCATAGGCTACAAGGGCCTCTACGCCGGCCAACCCGCTTCCAACGTCACGGCAACGCATCTGTGACAACACGAGCTGCCCGCCGGGGGATAGTTCCGCCACCTAACGCGACTTGTGCGTTTCGTGGCATCATCCTAAGCCTACGCTTTGTGGGTTGGTCAGCAGCCGTCGTTGGTGCAGCAACGGCGGTCGGGTCATCGCTCTCCGCGAAGAAAGACCCACGGCGACAGCTAACCGAGTCGGCGAGTCTTCTGCGACGTCGCCGACAACCGACCCCGACACACCTGAACCGGTACGGCACGACCACACAGGGTTCCACATTTCCGCGCCCTCAGCGTTGTGCGTTTCACCCGCCGCTCTTCGCGCAAGGGGGCGAAACAACCACCGCTGGTGATTACGACAGCAGTACATCGCTGTCATCGCGAGTTGTTGCGTGTCCACCCCTCGTAACGTGCATCGCCAGTACAGGTACAGGGTACGAGTTATCATCGCGTCGGGTACAGTGCACCAGTACTTCACCTGACTGTACTCGGCGCGCTCGCGCGCTCGTGCGCGCAGCTGTACTCGTCCTACTCGTGCCTGTGCCGCTGCTTTGCTGGGCGCTCGTCGCCAACTTGGGCTTTGCTACCCCTGCTGCTTCTACTGGCCTGCAGTTCCGGCTCGTGCCGCACGCCACCAAGGCGCGCAGCCAATGCTATAGGGCGCCGTCGGGAGACGGCGCCTTAATTCCGCGACACGTCCGGCCTATGTCATGCCGGCGTCAACATCTCCCGCCCGCGTCTGATGCGCCTGCGCCTCGATCGAGGTCCTCTTGGCGCGAGACCCCTCTACAACTCAAGACATCTTCCGCCTTCGTCTGGTCGGCACGCCTGCCGACTGCCCACGCTCGCAGTCGTAAACGAACCGCGTGTAAACTGGCAAAACCAGACTCGAATGCATGATTGAAATGATCTAAACGTGTTTATGGGGTTTCCTAACGGACTATAGCTGTCCTAGTGCGACCCGTACGGTCTGTAGTGGTTTGAAGCCGTTACCATCGGGGTTTGGTACGGGCTACCCCATCGCCCGCGAGCCCTGCGCTCCCGGCCGGGGAGCTACTTAGGACAGCCACCAGCAGCTCGTCTGCCATCTTCCAGCTCGCTGCCTTCGGCAGCGCCCTCCCGTTTTCCGCCTCCGCCCTGCGGGCTCCTCCTCCGACATTCCCTCCCCTTTCGCTGAACCTTCCTAGCCATAAAATGGCGCTTTTCCGTGTAAAACAGCCTCCGCACCCTTTTTGGCAAAACCAGACTCGAATGCATGATTGAAATCCCGGTATCCCTGTATCCCTACACCCATATTTATTAGGTAGCGGTACAGGTACCTGCACCGTACCAGTAGGAAGGAAGCGCCACGCGGCGGGTGATGCAAATTTCTCATAATATTTATGGACCAGTATAACGCAGTGATGTATTGCATCATGCAACCTTAAACCTAATAAAACCCGATGCATCGTCTTCAAGCAGCAGTGTAGTTCAGCTGCAGCCGCGAAGTAGCACACATATCTATTCGGGTATATTACGTAGTTTCTAGATCGTCTTTTGCAGCTAGCTCATGTAACTACGTAGCACATTCATTCATCTAAATAATGCGTAGCGACTCAGTAATGTTTGTATGACGGACTATATATCAAATCACAATAACATATTATTTCATTTATTTTTCTCGCCGCCCGCCAGGACAGGACTGGCACCGGTGATGCTTACACCATGTGCTGGAAGCGACACACTAGTAAAAGCATATGTCAATAATGGATTAACAATGACTGCCCAAGTGTGGATCATCATCAACAAATCATTCATTGACATATCTAGTAGATAGGTACAAATCCATAAAGCCGCCCTTAGGTTGCGCGCCGCAACAGCAACTCATCTCGCTGTCTCGACCTAGGCGCGGATCGTTGAACGAACATGGCCGTCGTCGTCAGATGAGCATGCATATTCATGGCGGATAATTATGTGTACGAGTAGTATTCGTAGTGACGATGCGCAACATCAATATTACTGCATCATCGGTCACTACGTAATATATACTGAGTTTTATTCCGGCTTTTGCTTGGCTGAGCCGTACTTAAACCTTTACTGACTCACACATCAGCGCGCCTACGCATCTGGGCGGCGCCTACGATGCATGTGACGCCATACGACGTCATCACGGATAAGAATATGTTGAACAATTGGGGTCCGTTTGAATGATGCCCTTTATAGCAACTGCCCCCAAGCCTCCGCCGGTCTGGGCGCGCTTAACCATGCCATACCAGACGATGTTGAACAACAATACGATACTCTTGCATGGGCATGTAAATGTCTTACTTGACGATGCTCATTTTCGAGCTCGGCGTACTAGTACCGGGATATCGCGCGCGAACTATTCATGTACGAGAATCCTATATGCGGGCCGCGCGCAGCACACAACAAACTTATTACTCACCCACCCGCCCGAGCTGCACCTAGCGCGCTCGCCGCCAGTGCGCGCGGCCATTGCGCATCACACCCCCCGGATCGCAAACCTTGTCCCTTGGGTACACATTACTGACGGTGGTCGGGCAGGTGGTGCCCACAGTGGTCAACACCGGCTGGGTTTCCCATGCCGCCCGGAGCAGTACTGTCGTACTGTTTTGACATATGCCCGTCACGGCTATGCGCGAAATCGTTAAAGTATGGTATACAGCTTACCTAGTAGCTGTTTATAAGACGCCATCATCGCCCATCATTCGATAACAAGCATACGGGGACGAATGGATCCAACACTATCATATATTGTTAAGTTTTATGTACATGCAAGCCTGAATTATTTCTATAGCGAGTGATGGGTAAAGATCTCATGCTATCCACAGATTGATCTATCCCTTTGGCAAGCGCGTGTTGGAGTCCTTCTCACACGACACAGCAATCAACCCTAAACCTGCCCCTGCTCGCCCAAAAACGAGATATACCGCCGTGGGGGCGTGGGCATGGAGGCCGACAAGAGCTCGTGACTGTGGGAAGCGCGTTATTGAGTTCGTCAACGACGAGTGACGAGGTACCTTATTCACCCACACCCACACCCGGCTATGCACGGCAGAAGCGCTTGCGGTGTACTTAGACGTGCCTTGGCGATGCCTTCACGTTCCTCAAGCTGGAGGATGCAAGGGAAGCCGTACAACGGCTGCCCGACGTGTGCTACTTTCGACGAGGTTGCCATTTGACAAAGACCAACGCGAGCTCGCGTGGGAAGCGCGTGTTAGAGTCAGTTTGTGACGACGAGGTACATGCACTAGCGTACACCTACACCCGAATCGGTACGGCCTCTACCCCAGTGCCAACTTGTGTAAGGACGGCACGGAGTTTCCATGTGTTTCAAAAAAAGCCGTGACCGAATTTACCTGCCAAAGTTTGGTCGGAGATTTGCCGCCTCCCCGGATTCCACAATACATGTCCTTTGCGTTATTCCCTTCGCAGGGGGCGCCACTCCCTTCACCAGGTCGCCTCCAAAGATGGAGTGCCAATCTACGACTGCAAGGCTTTTTCGAGGTACGACATCGGCGGCAATCCTATCGTTTGGGCCACGTTTTTAAGGTCCACCACCGACGTGGCGAGATTGCGGAATAAGCTTTTCCAAAGATCTGAGGGATCGAAGAAGAATGCCAGCGGGAGACCGACTCCACCACGTTACCCTTCCCTTCAACGTCAATACGACGATGGCGTTCGCGGTCGCGGGCGTGGAAGAGGCCGTGACAGAGGTCCTCGCATATGCCAACAGAGACGAAGCAGCGGTAGAGGGCCCGATGTTTTTTGCACTGAACTTGCATTTTAGGCCGGAAACACGGGATTTAGTGCAGCAGCCCAATATTTGAAGGTTGCTATGAAGGATGCACCCACGAAAGGCTTCACCTAAAGGATGTATCGAAGGCTACACTACTGAAGGATGGCTGCACTGAAGCTGAAGCCATTGAAGGCCCCACATAAAGGCAACACCGAAAGCTTAAAGGCTTCCATCACTGAAGGTTGATATGAAGGATGCAGTTTGCGAAATCCGACTGAAGCCCAACCCTGGTATGTACCATGTATGAGCATTATACATGCTGATTACATGGTTCTCTTTTCGTCGCTAGGACATGACTGGCAACAGCGCCACTTTAATTTTTTTCGCCCCGGGACATGACTGCCCAACAGTGAAATCCTTGCAGCGTCTGTACGACGGCCGTTTAGGCAGCGATCTAGTTCCGGAAAGCCTTGGGTATAGGCGACTTCGGTCCGATATAGCCAAGCAAATTGCCGAAGCATTCGGCAGGACTAACTGATCAAAACCAGTAGGTGTCTACTGATAGAATATCAAGCACTATCGGATCAGCACCGTCTAAAACACAGTGAAACCTTGCAGCACGTTTACGATGGTAATTGGCTAATTGCAGGGAGTTTCGACTGCTGCTGATCATCAGTCAACTTATTATTGTACTGTAGGGCGCAAGTACGAGAAGGATTACGCACCATACGCAGTGTGCTAGTCTCACTGCCTGTACATCAGACCGCCTCTTCTGCTGCCGCTCCAGGTCATACCCTTTCAGTCGCGGCAGGACCCGTCGTGCGGCTGCTATAGCAGAATAGCCAGCACTACCGCTAGTTGCATGCGGTGCATCGTGTTCCTGCACTGCTGTGTCCTTTCCTTTGGCGTGAGACACCAGTAGTCGCTACACCAGAGGACGGCCTGCCGGGCGCGGCCTCATATTCGTCACCACCGTACCAGTACCGCCCCCGCGCGACGAGACCATTGCTGTAACAAAAGCGCTTAAATACAGGTGTTTCTCGGCGAGCGTGGTGCGCTGTTACTGCCATGGCGGCGCCCGTACAGCGCGACATGCCGCGCCCGACCCGCCGCCCGCCGCGGCGGGTCGCACGCCGTCAACGGGAATTTGCGGGGACGGCTCTGCTGTTGGCAGCCTCAGTGGCGCTGATATATGCCCAACAAGACGCGGTACCCCCCCGCCCCCCCCCCCCCCCCCCCCCCCCCCGCCATCCGCCCCACGTCCCTCTCCGCGCCCGCCCCCCCAAACGCGCCCACGTACGAGCAACACGAACTTCGTTTTTTTTTTAATAGCTTCAGTCGCTCAAGACATCAGTATGAAGGATTCGTTGATCATTAGTTGCTACCAGTACACGTAGACAGGACACTTTATTTGTACCAGTACTCGCGTGAGGGACGGTCGTAGCTGCCCTACTGTTGGCGGTCGCTACAAGCTTGTTCGATCTGTTGTAGCGAAGAATTTATCATAAATTTATCATATATAGCGTCCTCGCCGCGGCTGATAGCCTACCCCGGGGCGGGGGTCCCTTTGGTTCCTGTCAGCTAAGTGACTTTGTGGTTCCCTTGGCTCCTTCTTGGTTCTTGGCTCCCTGTCCTCCTGCTCGACCTTGGTTTCAGGCTTATGTCTCTCTTTTGCTGGCAACCTTTCATAGGTGCTGTTAGTTCTCTTTGTAGTGCGCTTTTGTAAAAGCCCTTATGTAATAAATCATTTTATCATATAAAGATTACATGATAATATGTGGGTAATGATCTTTCGGAGAATGACACTTTTTCAGGCGCTTATTGGTCGCTATGTAATGACTGCACGTACCCCTGTGGCCGTCTGGTAGAGTATTGCGTCCTCTTTATATGTCAGAGTAGCGACAACAGTGCATTACATTGAGCCGTAACCTAGTACCTCCTCTATACACCTACACCTCTGTAGCACCTACACCGCCACGGTCTCTGTTTGGAGCTCCCCCACACCGTCACCTCGAGCGCCGCTCCTCCACTCCTTATGCAGCCCAGAGTAGCATGGGATTCGCTGAAGGTGTCGCGGCGTGTAAAGTAGCGCCTACCGTGACGGGGTCGGCGCAGGCAACGTGCATACAGGTTGCAATAGGTTGACGACACCGTCGCGGCGCCGCAGTGCGGCCGAGCCGGCCGACGGCGTGGCACAACTGTATGACGAAGCCTAGCATGCTCCCGCTGCAGGTTCCATTTGAGGCGGAGGAGGCCGACCTCGCGGGGGCGGTGCCTGCGAATATCAGCTGCG
Organism: Tetraselmis striata; assembly: GCA_006384855.1. Classification (NCBI taxonomy): domain Eukaryota; kingdom Viridiplantae; phylum Chlorophyta; class Chlorodendrophyceae; order Chlorodendrales; family Chlorodendraceae; genus Tetraselmis; species Tetraselmis striata. Next base: position 37,838 of record VCJN01001964.1, read on the forward strand.
GCGCGTCAGCCTCTGCCATCGGTCAGTCGAACTTACACCACCCCTCCCCCTCTCCCAGCTCCCTCACCGCCCACCTCTCGCGACCCCAGAAGCTGAAACTCTTACTCTGGAACGTGCCCCAGATGACGGCCTGCTGCTGTTGAGGTGGCGGGACAAGCTGGGGGGGCTGAAGGAGGGCAGCGTGCTGAAACACTGGAGTGATGCGGCGCGCGTGTGCACGTGGCGCGGTGTGGAGTGCTCCGCCAGCGGCCGTGTCACTGAGCTGTGAGACTCTGCAATCGCTGCCCCCTCTCCTCAATCACCCACGCCAGCGGACCCTGCATGCGGTCCTATCCCTCCCTTACCCAACCACCCTGCGTACAGGTTTCCTGCAGCAGCGCTTCACTCCCTCCCCCCCTCCTCCCTTCCTGCAGGTCATTGGGCGACAACATCGTCTCAGGGCCGCTGCCGACAGAGCTGTCCTGCCTCACAGAGCTGACGTACCTGTATGTACCCCCTCCATTTATAACCGCTAATTTAAGTTTTATGTAGATAGGTATATGTATATATATGATTCACGGTGTTCTTATTTATGATTCAGTTTATTTGATCATTTAGTTTGTGAAAGTATCATCAGCACTGGTCCTGTTATTGTTTTGAGAATGGCATCAAGGAACAAATATAGCCAAGGACTTTCTTCATGATCAAGTATTAATTAATCTCACAGAAGAACCCCCTTCGGATCAGATCCCGAATTCAATCAAGACCTCCTTCGATTTTTCCGACCTCAGCCGTGTATAGCGGCTCGCGCAGCCTGAGCCCAAGTTGGGACCCAAGGACCATGGCGATGGTGCTGCGCGCTGCTAAATCATGCGCTGCACCGCTCAGGGACGTATCTAGCAACGAGCTGACAGGGACCGTCCCTGCACAGTACTCCACCCTCACCGGACTTGCCAGCATGCTGCTCAGCCCCAACGACCTGCGCGGCTCGCTCCCGTACGTCCCCCCTCCCCCACCCCCTAATGCCCCTTTTGCACAGTTGCTTGTGCAGCGACAGCAGAGAACTCGGTGCAACTGATACCACTTACCCCTCTCGGCGCTCTGGTACTTTCATCACGCCCACGCACCCACTCACTCATCCACACTGTCAGGCATTCTGTGCGGGGAGGGTGGATGCGGCCGGGCTGACAGCGCTCTTGGCTTGCCAACAGTGCGGAATGGTCGACACTGCGCTTGCTGGAGCAGATGCGCGTGCGCGCCCCCGGGATTGCCGGGACGGTGCCAGCCGAGTGGGCAGGCGGCATGACAAACGTGCTGTCAGTGGACCTCGGCGGCGGGCTGACAGGGGCGCTGCCTGTTGACTGGCTCACCAACTGCAGCCGCCTGGAGTACCTGTGCGTCCCCTTCTTCTTGTACTCGAAGCAGCCATGCGCTCTCCGCACGTTCCTCATTGCAGCTGCCCACCCCTGCATGCACTCATCTGCGTTGTCCAAAATGCATTCAACTGCGTCACTCCCAGCTGCTGCTGTCCATGCTTGGCATTGATATCTTGCCATGCTTACGACCTGCCCGGCTCCTCCACCCTCTTTGATTGTCCCACTCATCATAGGCGCGCAGCTGGAATTCCTGAACCCCCTACCCCCGCCCTCTCCCCATCTTTCCCCCACCTCTGCTGCCATGATCATCAGGAGCCTCTCCCGGAACCAATTTAGCGGGACACTGCCGGTAGAGCTGAGTGTGCTGAGCTCGCTGGAGACGCTGCGCCTCGCAGCGACATCGCTGTCGGGCGCGCTGCCGTCGCAGTGGAGCGTGCTGGCGGGGCTGCGCTACCTGACTGCCAATGACGGCGCGGCGCTATCGGGCAGTCTGCCGCCGCAGTGGAGCGCGCTCACGGGGCTGCGCGAGCTGCGAGTGGGCAGCGCGGGGCTCCGCGGCAACGTGCCGGCCACCTGGGCTACACTTACTGGCCTGGCGATTGTCGATCTGGAGCGCAACAAACTGAGCGGAGCGCTCCCTCCGGACCTGTCAGCCTGGCGCAGCGTGGAGAAGCTCCGCCTCAATGGAAACCGCCTCAGCGGTGAGTCTAACAGTGTTTTGAGAATGCACGACCCCTATAAGCCCCCCCCCCCCCCCCCCCCCCCCCATCCCGCCTCCCTGCCTACAGCCTTGGTGCCGGGGGCCATGGCATTGTGTTATCATGTTGCCAGATTTCTCCGCTTTGGTGGCTTGAGTCATTGCTCCTGTCATGGCATGTCATGGCAGGGATGCTGCCTTGTGGCTGGGGTAGCGGGATGGCGGCGCTTCGGGAGCTGTCCCTGGGCGGCAATCGCCTGACGGGTACGCTCTGCCCGGAGTGGAGCAACTTAAGCGCGCTGCAGGCAAGCCCCCCCCCCCCCCCCCCCCCCCTTGCCCCCTCCATCATTGTGCGGTAGTCTATCAGCCTCCCGCACTGCCTTGACCCCGGCATATCTTAGTTCTAAAGCCCTCCTGTTGTACAGAGCCTGGAAATGCCACACAACACGCTGACGGGGGGTCTTCCGGTCGGGTGGAGCGCGCTGACAACACTGCGAACTCTATCCCTCGCCTCGAGCCAGCTGTCAGGTACGCCGGAGCGTGAGCGTTGTTCTGTCTCTCCCTCTCTCGTGTGGCGTAGCAAGACGTGCCAACGCCCCGAATTTGGCTGGGAATGGGATTGGCTAATGCGCGATGTTGGCGCTTGGCTCCTCCACAGGCACCATCCCGCCCGCATGGCTGCACCTCCCCCAGCTGGAGACTCTCGACCTCTCCCAGAATAGCCTCACAGGGCCGGTGCCGGCCAGCGGCGGTACCAGCACAGAGCCTGTGCGGATCAGCAAGCTCTATCTGGCTTTCAATGAACTCACAGGTTGCCCCGCCGCCACCGGTGCCCTACCTGTACTCGTATCAGTGGGACGGCTTCAACCCCACTTACTGCTGTTTTGACTTTGGGTTCCATCTTCGTGTGGACACCTAGGTGACCGCGTAAACTGCCAGCCAACACTCTGCTGACGAAACCCCCTGCCCCGTCCCCCCTCACTCTTGTGCAGGAACCATTCCCCCAGAGTTGTCTGCGCTGCTGACGCTCAGGCAGCTCTCCCTTGCCGGCAACCGCCTCACAGGCTCAGGTAGGAGCGGCGCCCCCATGGCAGCGCCTGCCCAGCTCAGCCCTGGGGCCCTTGTGCGTACGACCGCCAACGCATGTCTGTCGCTTGGCGCCCGGCAGTGCCGCCGCAGTTCACGGCGCTGGCGTACCTGACAGAGCTGACCTTGGGCGGCAACATGCTGAGCGGGAGCGTCGGCTGGGCGGATCGGCTGCTCTTGCTGGAAGTCTTCGACATGTGCCATGTTACTCCGCCGGGTGGCGCCGCGTCAGTTGCTGACTCCGGCCCGAGTGCGCCAGTGCAGCGCAACGCCTTCTGCGGCGGGCTGCCGGCGCTATTCACTCAGGTGCTTCCCGCGCCCGTCTTTGACGCCCACTGCGCTTCTGGGGGTTTCCTGCTTTCACACGCCTCCCAGTATCTCAGGTGCGACGCACCGAGAGCGCGGCACAGCTCGCCGTTGTTGCTGCTGCCACTATTGCGTGTGGTATAAAGTTAGTTTGGTGCGAGGCTTTATGCCCACGCCACACAGTTTTGTGCAGTAGAGGAGGCAGGTGCATTTATTAGTGCTATGATTCTTAGAGACACAGATGATTTGGATGAACGATAGTGCCGCAGGGGAGCAAGGGGCATAGCTGGTTTATTTTGAGCTTTACCTGCCCTCCATGACAGCGCTAGCTGTCCGCTAGTTGCGCAGCTGGGGCAGTCGTACAGGGTGGCTGGCCGATCCACTTGCAGCAGCTGCAATGCCGTAGAGGCTCCTGACACAGTGGCTGATGCTGTACCTGTGCTTGGCGCACAGCCTCCGGCGCCGTTGGTGGCGCCAGGCCCACCTCGGCCGGAGGACGACGGACCAGGGCCGTCCTCTGGTCCAGGTGGTTTCCGGCCAGGGCAGGACAAACACGGCAAACCTCCTCACATGGCAGGCGGCAGTGGCGATGGCAGCGGCCCGGGCAACAGCGGCGCAGCGGCATCCCATGCCCGGCGTAGCTCTGACACCAGCTGCTTCACGTTGGCCACTTGCCCGGCGGATCCCCCGCCTTCCCCGCCCAGTCCTCCGCCGTTGCCAACTCTCCCCTCCTCGAATGACGACACAGAGCATGGGGCAATATCCAGTACTCGCTTCAACGCCATCCTCGCAGCCATTGCGTCCGGCGTGGCTCTGCTGGTCGCGGCCGGCACCGGCTGCTGGTTCGTCCGTCGCCGCAAGCGACACGATGCGGCCGTTCATCACATCTATCCCGAGCAAAGCGCCAGCTTCCATGATCTGTCTGGGGACCCTTCTCTCCGCGCAAACCAAGCCAAGGCGGTGGGGGGCCATGACGCCACCCGCAGCCTCAGCATTGAGGTCACTGGTAGGCACGTGCACCTGCAGCTGGCGTCTATGCCGGCGGTTGAAGAAAGGAGCATGCTGTCGCCGCGCGCCCTCCTGGCCCGGCTGCCCAGCATGTGGCATATGATGCATGCCGGGGGAAAGAGCCTCCCGGCGCACTGCGACGCCAAAGGGATTCCTTACTTGCCACTTGACGTGGACAGCGACGACCACTCTGCTGCTGACTCCGCGAGCAGCCTGACGCGCGCCAAGAGCAACTTTGCGGTGGAGAGCCGGCGGCTATCCAACGCCCTGGGCGAGGAAACGACGCAGGGGCTTGACGTGGACCTCACCATCAACTATGAGAGCGACATCCGGCCCTTCCTATCACTGAAGCTTGGCAGCGGCGCCTTTGGCGACGTGTACCTCGGCAAGTTCCGGGTGGGTTGAAAGCCGATCGTGTCCTGATCAGGGCCAATGATGCCCTGCCATGGTGCTAGCTCTGAGAGCATCCCTTCGAGCTCTTCGGATATTTGCCGCCAGGCCCGCTGAATTTTCTTGGGGACATTATCAGCGTTGTATGGTTGACACGTTTTCACTCCCATTGCTAAATAGGGCTTTAGTTTAGCAGCTGCCAGTATGGCGCATTTCGGCAGCGCTGTTGTGCTGACTGTGTGCCCTTCCTACGGGCCATGGCCGCAGGGGCGCAAGGTGGCGGTCAAGCTGCTGAGCCGCGCCTTCCAGGGCGCCTCCACCGCGCAGTACCGGTCGTTCCAGCAGGAGGTCGAGCTGCTCAGCAGCATGCCACGCCACGAGCGTATCGTTTGCATGCATGCCGCCTGCCTCACTCGGCCCAACATCTGCATAGTGTACGAGCTGCTGCCGACATCCCTACATGGACGCATGCGGTCGCGCACGGACCCGCCCCTCAGCTACCTCCAGGTTCTACGCATTGCTCGTGATGTGGCAGAGGGTGAGCCCCTTCCCCCCCCCCCCCCCCCCTCGTGCTGCACTTCCTACCCTTTCCTGCACATTCTCTGCCACGGTTGCTGACATCATGGCACGGTGTACGCATTAGGCCTGCGATTCCTCCACCCAAGCATCATCCACCGAGATTTGAAGCCACAAAATGTCTTGCTAGACAGCGCGGGCCGCGCCAAGCTCATTGACTTCGGGCTGTCGCGTGCCAAGACGGCTCTGGACAGCTACGTGATGACCGACGCTGGCGGGACACCAGGTCAGCGAGGAACCCGCCGTGTTTGCATGCGTATGTCCTGTGTGTTTGCACTCTTGGCACCGGCTGCAAGTATAGTTCTGGCATTTGCTCACATGAGCAGCTCTTGTATTTTTTGCCTTGGGCGAAACATACATGCGGCACATCGGGTGCACATGCTCTTCAACTTCATGAAACCAAAAACTGCTCTGATGGCACTGAATGGGTACGTCCCTGGGGGCATTGCTTGCCACCTAACGCAGGCTACATGGCGCCAGAGACCTTCGATATCAGCGGCCGAATCAACGAGCTCTCCGACATCTACTCGCTCGCGGTGCTGATGTGCGAGATGCTGAGCGGCGCTGACTCCGTGTGGAGCTCATACCATAACGCCGCTCAGGTGTGCCCCCCCCCCCCCCCCCCCCCCGAGCTTTGACCTGTGTTACCTTGACAGACACACGGTGACCGACCAAAGGCTGACATGGCCGCAGACTAAAACGCATCTCCCCTACTCACACGCCATCAAGGGGATCAGCTACTGGCGCTACCATAGCTGTGCCACTCACGGTCCTCACCCTGCCCTGCCAACGCTCTGCAGATCGTGGTCGCAGTCGTCTCTCGTGGCGAGCGGCCTGCCATCCCTGCGGGCTGTCCCAGGGGCATGGTCGCCCTCATTCAGCGCTGCTGGACGCAGACTGCAAAGGAGCGCCCATCTGCGGCAGGCGTGGTGCGGGAGCTGGACGTCTTGATTGTGGAGGCCGAGCGCAATCCGGGTGTGTCTGGACCAGACGCTGGGAGTCCGTCTGAAGCTGTGATCGCGGATTCCGGGCCACGCGCCGCCAGCTTGGCCTGTAGTTTTGGTAAATACCCAGCGCAACCATAGAGGGCAAGTCCCTTTGTCCTGGATTCTTACATTCCGGAATCACAACACTTTTAAATCAGGCACATTCGAAAGTTCGAAAACAATCTGGAATCATTTAGCTTCATATAAATATGGATTAATAATGTTTCGCATTGCTGGCATGGACTAGTGGCTACGTCACCGGACCCAACGTTTCGGAGCTTCGGTTTCACACCAAACCCCAGCGCGTTGGGAACCCGATGTGATTCCATGCTGACCCCAGTGATCAGGTGGTAATGGTAAAAGTCGTGGTAAAAGTCGTCGCCCATAGCCACCGGAGGTAGACAAATAGGCGGGCGGTCACCGATGAATATCAACCTCTCTATCTAGCGACGTCGTCATCGTCGTAAGGATTGGGCGAATTTAAATTTAGGAAATTGAACTTACATTATATAGATTGATATGTGCTGCTAGTGCCCAACGTCTGCGCAGCCAACAATTTACCAGGATTAAAATTAACAGCAGTAGGTGCACAGGGTACCTGTCTTATTGTTCGATTCCTGGCCGATGTATTTCGGCAATATCGTCCCGGCGTGTCCTGGGTTTCCCCGGTTGATGCATTAGCCCTTCGGGGTTCGAATGAGGCAATGGTCTATGGGCTATGCCAGACCTACGACTGCAGTTGGCGCACGAGGTCAAGTGCTGGGGCGGCTTCGGCCGATGTCCCGGGGCGAACTTTACTTTTACTTTTACCTGTCTTATTGTCGATCCGGATTTCAATTGAGCTGACAATGTTCACGAAAAACATACTAATATTGAATAAAGCCGGGCGGCAAGACAATGCTCTAAGCGACTAAACTGTCCGACTTCTGTCTACTGGCACCACAGTAGCGGCGGTGTCCGACTGCTGTAAAGTAAAGTAAGGTTCGCCCCGGGACATCGGCCGAAGCCGCCCCAGCACTTGACCTCGTGCGCCAGCTGCAGTCGTAGGTCTTGCGTAGCCCATTGCCTCATTGGAACCCCGAAGGGCGAATGCATCAGCAACCGGGTAAACCCGGGACACGCCGGGCCGATATTGCCGAAATACATCGGCCAGGAATCGAACCCGGGTCTCTCGCATACGAGACGACCGCTCAACCGAGCGGACAAGGGATGTACGACTGCGGTATTGACTGCTGTCTACTCGTCGCACCACACGTCCGCGCCCGCCCGCCCAACACGGATCATCGCGCAAGTTTCACCCATCGATTTTTCTGGGCCGCTCGCGGCAGCAGCCCTCAAATCAGCACCCGCCCCGGCCGGCTAGGGCAGGACATGCCACTGCGCCCTTTCTGACGGCAGGAACCCTACAAGCCGTTGCGTGCCACTGGTGACCAGCGCTGATGACGGGGATAACATTCCCCGTCTCCCCGACTACAATCGGAAGCACGACCTCCGACGCGCTTTCGAGTCGGTACCGTTAGATCGGTTGGGAGAACAACACTACAACAGCAGCGGCCCACAAGACTGCACACTGCGCTCACTCGCCTCAGCTGGCACTCGCGGCCCTGAATCCACACCCGCTGCTCTCCCACCCTCAAAGGCACATCGGGCGCGCAGGTGGGGACACAGATCCCCCCTGCGTTCCACACGAAGGATGCGGCTCACGGCTGGGCCGGGAAACAAAGACGACTCGGACCTGCCTGGCAAGGTGATGGAGGCCGTAGTGGAGCAGATGCGGGCGGGTGCACGGCGGCCCATCGAGCTGAGGAACGCGCTCCTGGATGTTCAAACAAACAACCCGAAGCTCCTGCGGGCGGTGGGCTTGCTCCTGCTCGCGGGGCTGATATCATCGTTCTTGTTTGACTTGTAGATTTTTGATCTCATGTTTGGATGGAGAGATCGCCATACCCATGCCCCGGGTTCTTTTCCACACCGCGAGCCCGCTATTTGCTATGTGAGCATGGTACTGGTCGGCTACATCGACAAGGCGCCAATGCTCTCCCAGTACCGCCATAGTCTAGCTCTGTCGTGATGTGGTACCTACTGATAACCAGTCCACCAGCACCTGTGCTTGGACACACTTTCAACTCCAGCACCGATATCACGTTCTGCATGGCGCGTCTGTCCATGGCACGCTTGCAGGCCTGCGCTGCTCGCCATGGAATGCTTATACACTTCTTGTTATTATGATTCCATCCAGTGTGCGAGGGCACCTGGTCATTGGGAGCCCACTGCTGCTGTCGTCTCCTTAGCAGTCCAGCAAGACAGCAACGATCAGGGACCCCGCTGCGTTACTATACTGTCTAACTTCACACCAGGTTGCCAGCTCCTTATCCACTGGAACCGCGAAGCGGCATGGATCCCTTGTATGACTACCACCATCAGCCTGGGGTAGGAGGAGGTCAGTCCTAACCACACGAAAGCAAGCCACCAGCGGGGCGCAGTGCTGGCCATAGGCAGAATGCCAAGTCTCTGGGAGTTTTAGAAATTTATGCATGATATGGGAGCCAGGCGTTTGCTGCCGCTTGCTGGGTTCCACAGCAGCGCGTGAGTAAATGCTGTACGCTCCATGAGTGTATGCTTGCTCCTCCCACGCTGTGCCCCCCCCCCCCCCCCCCCCCCCCCCCCCCTTTATATCGCTTTATTGCAACAGGGCGGCTAGTACACTTTTTATTGCCTGTGACAACATCACAATAGAGGATATGTTGGCAACCATGGTGGCTCATTAGATGGGTAATGAACCATTAAGGTATTGTGGTAGAGGTGTAGCAACAACTTTATCTGAACATATATCAGAATACACAACGAATATTACATCCTGGAAATTTTGGCTCTTTGCTTAAAGACAATTCATTAATTTTCCGACCCGCGACCCAAATTGTCGTCGCCAAATGTTACGGTATAATTCGCTGTTACTACTGAGTAATCGTTAATTAACGGGGATAATTAGTTAGCCAGAATTAAAGCCAGGATTAGCTATCCTGAAGAAATGTGTGCACGGTATGCACGACAAAGCTCGCAAAAAAATTGCTCTACTCTGGCAATTATTTTACGACCGGAGCGCATATAATTCACCGGAGGATTTGCGCCGCCGCGCGCCGGTTCGCGCGCCTGAAGCGACTACTACCGTAGCAGTAGGAAAAGATCTCGCGCCAGCTCCTGCTCGCGAGCATTCCAAGACCACTCCTCACCTGTGGCGCTGATGGCGGAAGCACTGATCTAGGCCCTGCAGCGAAATCCTGGCAGCAGATTTCGTTAGCGGTCGCTGCTCTGCGCCTCACGGCTGTGTAGGCCACGTGCGCCGTCTGCGCGCTTGGGATGGCCCTCCTGGCGTCGCTAACGTAATCCCCCCCCCGCCCCCCCCCCGCCGGACGTCTCTCGCACCTGCGCCTCTTCTATTTGTCTATGTCTGCGCTGCTATTCCCGTCCTGCAAACATCCAGGTGGCAGCAGGGCCCCTTGGATTCAGCCACGGTAGAGCGATGCTGTGGCATCAGCCATGCCTCGTCTGGTTGCATGGCGCTCTGGCCAGCGCGGTGGCACTCCTGGCTGGTGTCGTCGTCGCCAGCGCCGGCCTCGTTGGCCTCGCCGGCAGACGATCCGACTTCGGGGCGAGGGCACTCACCCCCTGGTAGCAGCGCAGCAGCCACGCCGTCGCCTCCCGCCAGGCTCTTCCCACGAGTGCTGTTCTCCACACTATCACCTTCGCCGGTGCGCTCTCATAGACTCCTCCCCCTCCCTCAACGCCACGACGCTACCGGCCCTCAGCCGCACCAAAGGAGTAGGTGCACAGTGAAAGCATTGACGGATCGCCGTATGCATAATATGATCTTACGGCTATATTCGCCATGGGTCTGCCCAGAAGGAAGGGGGGGGAGGGGAGGGTCCGTGAAGTTGGATGGCAGTTTGGAATTGGGGCAACGACAATATGGGCAACGACACGTCGGCGCAATGCGAGGTATTGGTGGCAGCTCCAAGGCGGAGCTTGTGTGTGTGTGTGTGTGTGTGTGTGTATGTGTGTGTGTGTGTGTGTTTGTGTGTGTGTGTGTGTGTGTGTGTGTGTGTGTGTGTGTGTGTGTGTGTGTGTGTGTGTGTGTGTGTGTGTGTGTGTGCGTTGGAGCACAGGAGCCATGAGAGGCTGGCCGTCACCGGAGGTGCAGCACAGCGTTGGTAGTGGACTGACTATGCAACGCCAATGGCAGGGTGAGACAGTCGCTGCGCTGGTGCGCGTGCCGGCGCCAAGCTCGCCGGTTGGCGCGCTGCACCAGGCAATCATGGCTAGGAAGCAGCAGCTTGTGAAGCTAACGACAGTAGGGCGGGGCGGGGTTGCGCACCGGCTGCCAGCCTGTCCCACCAGCGAACCGCGTGTGTGGCGGGCGCATGTGCCAACCACGGCTGCGGACAGCGGAGCACGAATCCCCCTAAAGGTGCGACTGGGGGTAGGGAGTAGCGATTCCTTGCGTGTACCCACACAGGTTTTAGGGTTTGGATACTGTTGCTCCATCACGCAATGCGTACTCATGTCATGACAGCTAGCCATGATCTCCAGTATGTATCTTGAGGCAGAAGTTGCTGTTGGCGCTGACGGGGGCACGCAATTGCAGGTAGAGATCTGCGACGGGCGGCACCGGCCACTGATAATGCAGTTGCAGGTACGTTCATCGCATGTGGGCGCTTGAGTACGCCCGACATGCAGACACCGCAGGGGATGAGTTGACAAGGGAGGCTTGCGCCATGCTGCACGTGTGCAGGTCACAGAAAAGAGCTTCTTGGCGGAGGATGTGCGGCTGCCGCCAGGCAAGGCTTCCACTGAGGAGGCCACACCGGTTGAGACTGCCAAGGTCTGCACCTCATCTCCCCCCAACTACCCTGGCACAGCTGCTGATAACGCAGCACGCGCTCACGGCTGTGGTGCAACACGACTCAGGTTACTCTCGCAGTCAGCAGCAGCAGCTCGCGCCAGCGGTGGGATGGTCCGTTCTGTCGGCCCTCGCACGGCGCTATCACCACCAGTTACGGCGTCCGCCGCCGCTTCAACGGCAAGTTGCTTGTGGCGGACTACTTCCATGGGTGAGGGCAGAGCGCACAGCATATCCTTCTGCTAGTGCTTGCATGCCAAACTGGGCCAGTTTGACACCTGTCATTTGCGCTGGCCGCAATGCCTTTAAATTGCTAACATTTCAAGACCTACGCATGGCAGCGGGTCATCCGCTAGGAAGCACACCCACAAGCTGGCGGTATTTCTAGCAGTTCATTGATAACACTGGATGCCCCCCGCACCCACCCTCCCCCCCCAAACACACACACACACACACACACACACACACACACACACACACACACACACACCTGTTACCTTTACAATCTCCATGTAGCACCATCTCCAAGCCTGATGAGCGCACAATGCCATGTATCACAGAGGGCTGGACTACGGCGCCAGCGCAGGCAGCCCCGTAGTTGCACCAGCAGGCGGGCGCATCTGCTTGGTGGGCAGCGAGGCGGCGGGGTTCCGGGTGCACGGCAACTGCGTGGCACTGGACCACGGGCATGGCGTGGTCTCGCTGCTGATGCACCTGGAAAGCGTGGCAGTACGCCCTGGGCAGTGCGTTTCGCAAGGTTCGGCAGCCCCCCCATTTGCCCCCGATAGGGGCTGATTCGATGGAGAGGTAGGCAGGCGAAAGAAACGCGTATCGTATCTTTACTTCAATGCAGCAGACCATGCATCAGCTGCGTAGCCAGCATGCCACAGCTGTATCCAACAGCATAAACAGGGCCTACGATGCTACTCAATATATAGCTCGCGCGATCGCGTACAACTGCAGTAGAGTCACACCCGCCAATCAGTCAGCTAATACAACCAACACTTACCTTGTCCCTTGACTATTTGCTCCGCCACTGGCTCATAACAACCGTTTGTAGTCATCAGTAAAAGGATCCTCCTTCATATATTCCCAATAAGTAGCTCTTTTTGTTATCATGGGCAGGGACTTGCGCACTAGAGACTCTCTGCTCTATATTTTTAAATACTCATATTGGGACCTGAGCATGGAAGGGACCACAGGTACCCGATGAGCACAGGCGGGATGGGACATTTGACCTCTAATATTACCGTGCGTTCTGGTCTGCAGGAGCGATGATTGGGACAGTTGGCAGCTCCGGACGCTCCACAGGTGCACACCTGCATTGGGGGCTCTTTGTGCACGGCAGCAATGTTGACCCCGAGCCCTGGATGGCCCCATCGCCGCAGCAGATATGGGAGTGGTGACCCTAGCACCTCCACTGCCGGCAGACAAGAGTGTGGCAAGGATGTACCCCATCCAGCAGGTGAATTAACGACACCACATGTTCGCCAGTTGGACATGTGATTTAACGAATCTGGGTCACAGAGTCGCCTAGTTTGAGCAATGAGAAACGGCACATGCTGTGCTATTAGAACACCTGGCGACTGTGATCAATGCGTCTGAATCCTAGCAGAACAAAGCGATAGTCACCATCCACTTATTTGCATGATGGAAAGGCGTACCCTCTTGCTGAGACTGGCCAATTTCTGGATGCTTCATTGCCAAGAAGCTGCAATGTTAGCACAGATGGCTCTTGATATGGGGATGCCGTTACGAGTGCCCCGGTTCTACGCCAGGGCTATGAATCACGTGTCGTCTTATCTCCTCCTCCCCCACCCCCTTCCCCGGATGCGGTACGCCAAGCGCCCCTGCCATGCCCGTGCAGAATAAGCGTGCATGCTGTCATTTATACACACACATGCGTGCATGAGTGCCCACATAGTCGTACACATGTTGCACAGCGCATGTTGAATTATTTGGCAATAAATTGGTGCTAGTCTTCTTCCTCCAATTGCCAGATATATATTGGGAGATACATAGTCAATCATATTCAGATTCCAATCCAAGTGCTGACCCTATCTACAGGTAGCACGAGTACTCTGAATATGGTCCGACCGTACCAGTGCCTAGTATCATTACCGGTACACCCGCCTTCAGTATTTTCAGGGAATAATTTCGTCTCTGTTCCGTCTATTATTCGTCTTTTCTGTCTCTTATTATATAATGACATGGGTAAGGGTGCCCCTTTGGAATTATCGAAAATGTTCCTGGCCCGGAATCCCGGAGCCCCGGATTAGCCGCTACACCGAAGGAAAATAGCAGCAAGACACTAATATCAATTAACACCGAAAAATACTAAAATGTGTACGCGTAATCGGGCCAACTGTGCACTGCTGCTGCGACGAGTACGAGTATCTCCGAACCCGAAATCCTTCACGAATAAATCCTTACCTGTAGCGCGAACGGCGCGCCGCCAGCAGCATATATCGACGAGCATCACGGCCGTGCGCTTCGCGTTGTTCGATCTTCATCGTTGCAGCCGCCAAACAGCGGGCGGGGCGGGCGGTTCCACCCGCGCGCGTCGGACGGTCCGACCGCGCCGGCCGCCTCATTCGGCTCGTTGATGCCTGCTCTCATCAAGGAGTCAGAATAGACAGGAGTGTATCTCCAGCAGGCGCACAAGCAGTCCGGACGACGGCTCCCGGCCTATCCGTCGACTGTGCCCAACTGCTCCCTGTCTCCCTACGAGCACCGCGCTCAGCATGGTACTGCCCCCGGCCTTACATCCCCCGCCCCCGCCCCGCCGTCTCCGCTCAAATTCGATTCATACTATCATAAAGTACTGCGGATGGTGGCGGCGGCGGCGCTCCCAAGCCACGCCAGCCTCCCGCCGGCTGGCTGCTGTCACCAGGCCGCCGCCAGCCCAGCGGGCGCTCCTTGGGTGGAACCTAGGCGCCATGAGCGTTACATTCAGGCGCGGCAGCAGTTTGCGGGTGTTGGCAGAGCGGCGGTGTGCGCGCGTTTTGAGGGGGGGGAGGGGGCGGCGGCCGCCGGCGGCCGCCGGCTAGGTGCGGTCGATCAGATCGCGCAGCAGTTCCCTGCCGAGCCCCCCCCCCGGCAGGACCGCGCGCCTCGCAGATCTGCGGAGCAGGGGTTTGTGGTCGCAAACCATTAGTTTCGAAGGCGCTCAACTGCGCTGGGCTGGCTCGCGGCGTCAGTTTTCCTGCTCACTGCCGGCGGCAAGCGCACGGATCCGCTCGCTTGTCTTCGCGCCACCGTCGCCTACCTCTTCTTGGAGATCGATCGCGTTAGTCGACGCAGCCGCCGCCCATTCGCACCTTTTTCAGGCTGGGACAGGCACATATTGATACCATTGTTGTCTCTACAGCTTGTTATGTCTCTGTGGCTATAAGGCTGCCCCTTGGGCGTCTACCTGGTAGGATTGCGGGGTACAAACCAAGGAAGACAGGGAAAGGGGTTAAGAGGTGTGTGTGTGTGTGTGTGTGTGTGTGTGTGTGTGTGTGTGTGTGTGTGTTTGGGGGGGGGGGGGCGGGGGGGGGGGGGGGGGGGTTCCGAAAGATTGGGCTGGATTGTTGGCCTGCATCCGGTGAATACTTGTGATGCGCCTGGTTAACTCCTCTCTACGCTTGCTCCCCTTCACTCCATGTTGTAGGCGTCCCGTTTCTGGACCCGTGGCAGCTCCGACGAGGATGAGTCGGAGGATGACTCCCAGGAGCAGACCTCCTCCGAGGAGAGCTCTGACGACTCGGACTCCGATTCCGACTCCAGCTCTGGGTCCGACTCCGACTCCAGCTCCGAGAGCGGTGATGAGAAGGCCAACCGGTGAGTGACGCTTGCCATGTTTCTCAGCTAGCCAGCCAGCCAGCCAACACTTCCGTTTTTCTCCGCCTTGGGGGAGAGGGATACAATGAGCCTGTTGCCAACACGATCCGCCGGAGGCGCTGACGGCGGGGGCTTGCTATTGGCCGGCGCATTGCAGGTTCATGCGCTCTGATTCTGACAGTGACTCGGACTCGGACGATGACAAGCGTGTGGTGAAGAGCGCTAAGAACCGCCGCTATGACGAGATGAAGGCTACAACGGATGAGATCCGAGTGAGGCCGCCTTCTCACCCGCACAGCTTTACCCCCCCCCCCCCCCTTTTTGCTTGGTTTGGTGCCTAGCTATTGCAGTATTCTCGGCAACTGGCAGTCACTCTTACCCGGCCCCCTTGCCCGCTCTGCGGCTGTTGTGTTGATGCAATAACAGAACAAGATGAACATCAACGATTGGGCAGCTATTCAGTCTTGCTTTGACAAGCTGAACAAGCAGCTGGAGACGTTCCTCAAGACAGCGGCATCCACGGGCCCGCCTGCGTCCACGCCCAAGTGTTACCTCAAGCTGCTGGTCGAGCTGGAGGATTTCCTGTACAAGACGCTGGCCAACAAGGAGGCGAAGAAGAAAATGTCGACAACCAACGCCAAGGCGCTCGTTACGATGAAGCAGCGCCTGAAGAAGCACAACATGGACTACCAAGAGGGTATGGATGCCTGGCGCGCCAACCCCGAGAGCAGCGGTGCAGAGGAGAGCGAGGCCGAGGAGGACAGTGACAGCGGGCCGGACAGCGACCCGGAGGCGCTGGGCAAGGATCCGGAGGACGGCGAGCCCAAGGGCAAGAAGGAGAAGAAGAAGGACAAGATCCTCACAATGAAGCCAGAGGATATCACATACGTCATGGTGCGCAACAAGCTGCAAGAGATCAATATCAACCGTGGCAAGCGTGGCACAGATCGGCGCGAGCAGGTGGAGATGCTCACCTACTTGGCCACCATCTCCAAGGGCCCCAGCCAGAAGCTCGAGGTTCTGATGCAGATTGTAGGCGCGCTCTTCGATATCAACCCCTCCATGTCCACCACCATGGCCGTCCCGCTGTGGAAGCGCTGCGTGAAGACCATCCTGGAGGTGCTCGAGGTTCTTAAGGCGCACCCCTACATCAGCATTGATGACAAGGCCGACGCTGTGGAGTACGAGGATGAGCCTCCAGCGGATACGCCCGGCGGCGTCAAGGTCTGGGGCAACCTGGTGGCCTTTGTGGAGCGTCTCGATGATGAGATGTTCAAGGTGCTGCAGGTCACGGACCCGCACACCAATGAGTACCTGGAGCGCCTCAAAGAGGAGCCCATCTTCCTGGCGCTTGCCAGCCTCATGACCGACTACGTCACGCGCATTGGGGACACACAGGCGGTGGCGCGCCTCACACTGCGCCGCATGGAGCACCTGTACTACAAGGTGCGGAGCCTCCCTTAACATGTTATTATCAGGAATGTTCGCAGGGAAAATGATTATTAAATGATCACCCTACATGAGCAGATGGGTGTGGGGGTGAGGGGTGAGAGGCTGTCACATAATTCTGGCGAATATCTTGGATGTGCGCTGCGAGCTCCTGTATGTGCTATCCATGGCTGTCGCTGACACAGGCCTGCCCTTGTTTTGGCAGACGGCGCCAGTGTACGCAGCCTTGCGCAAGATGGTGCTCCTGCAGCAGCAGTCTGCTGGGGAAGAGAAGGTGGAGGAGGCGCCTATCGAGGATGAGGGCAAGGACCTCGGAGAGGAAGAACCAGAGCCAGAGGGTGGAAAGGCGGTAAAGTGGGAGGACATCACGCTTGTGATGCCTGCTGACTTCGCCATGGAGGAGGACCCGGCCGCGGTGATGAAGAGCCTGTTCAACACCATCCTGCAGCACGGCGATGAGCGTACCAAGGCCCGCGGCTTGCTCTGCAAGGTCTTTTACACCGCTATCCACGGCGACTTCTACACTGCTCGTGACCTGCTGCTGATGAGCCACCTGCAGGACGCAGTGCAGCACATGGACATCAGCACGCAGATCCTGTACAACCGCACCATGGCTCAGCTTGGCCTGTGCGCCTTCCGCCTCGGTCTCATCTCTGACGCGCACGCTTGCCTCAGCGAGCTCTATGGCTGCGGCCGCATCAAGGAGCTGCTGGCCCAGGTGCGCAGAATGGCTCTATCCTTTGTATATAACATCCGCACCTATGCAATATGTAGAATGATCACCATATATGATAATGAATGCAAAGCCATACAAATTTGTAGTTAAGGATAATAAGTGAAGTGTATATATTCTTTTGCATCCGATGCAGCAAGCTGACCTCAGTGTCACCGCTTTTGCAGGGTGTGAACCTGGGGCGGTATCAGGAGAAGACGCCCGAGCAGGAAAAGCTGGAGCGCCGGCGGCAGATGCCCTTCCACATGCACATCAATCTGGAGATGATCGAGAGTTGCGCGCTGATCTGCGCGATGCTGGTTGAGGTGCCCAACCTGGCAGCTGGCGGCACGCTGGACCGACGCAAGGTGCTGTCCAAGTCATTCCAGCGTCTGCTGGACACCTACGACCGGCAGACGTTCACGGGGCCGCCTGAGAATGTGCGTGAGCACATCATGGCGGCCACCCGTGCGCTGCGGACTGGCAACTGGGCAGGCTGCTACGGCTACGTGGAGGGCCTCGCCTGCTGGGGGCTCATGGACGGCTCGGCAGAGGTGAAGGATCTGCTGCGGGAGCGCGTCAAGGAGGAGGCGCTGCGCACGTACCTCTTCACCTACTCTGCGCAATACGCCAGCCTGTGCATGGACCAGCTGTGCGCCACGTTTGACCTGCCGGAGAAGAAGGTGCATGGTGTGGTGTCCAAGATGATGGTGGAGGAGGAGCTGCCCGGCAGCTGGGACCAGCCCACCCGCACCATTGTCATGCACAAGGTGGAGACTAGCCGGTTACAAAACATGGCCATGCAGTTTGCGGACAAGGTCAGCATGATTGTGGACCTCAACGAGCGTGCTTTGAGCTTCCGCACGGGCGGCCTGCGTGATGAGGATGATGAGGAGGAGGGTGGTGGCCGCCGGGGAGGCCGCGGCCGCGGCGGAGAGGATGGAGGCTTTGGCGGCGGCGGTGGCCGGGGTCGTGGCCGCGGCCGTGGGGGCGGCAACATGCTGCGCGGCCTCGGTGTCAGCCAGGGCGGCCGCCGCAATGAGACCAACCGCCCATTCCGCAGCCACCGTGAGCGCCTGCTCGGCAACCGCTTTGAGGAGCGCGACTTCGCCGACCGCGGGCAGGGCAAGTTTGCCAGCAGCACCCGGGGCCGCGGCGGACGCGGCGGCCGGGGCCGCGAGAACCAGCTCACTGAACTGGGGCGGCCCATGGGCGGTGACGGCGGCCGCGACCGCGACCGGCGCGCGGGAGGTCGCCGCGATGACCGCTAAACGACCGCGCCTGCCCCACCTGTGCCTCCATTTGGTGCTTGTTAACTCTTCACCATCCGGCACATAATGATAGTATGTCACGGCGGCAGCCAGCTTGGCTTCTTTTGCGTCTTGCATGAGCCCTCTTGTCCCTCCTCCGCCCCGCCCCTCTCCCGGCTCCTCAGCTGTAGGTTGTAAAGGAAGCACCGCCTTGTGAGATGTCAGCCAGCGCGTACAGCAAAAACCTAGGTGCACAGTACCTACTTTGCCCCCACGGGATAACTCTCACCCTTGCCAATGCGTGCTGTTGTGACTGTTTCACGTAGGACCGCAACCATTACCTATTACACAAGTAGCTTCTCACTGCTGCGCGCTAGCCAGCACTGCATTGGTTCATCTCACATGAATCAACTGGCTTAATGCAACCTTATTCCTCGCTGCAGAAACCCATCAGTGACCCAGGCAGCCCGTTGCGTGCCTGCTCCGTTTCAAGCTGTCAGTGCTTTGTATCAGGCTGTCAGTGTCATCATTATCACGTGCGACGGGAGGGGTCACCTACAAATACCTGAAGTTGCTTGACATGGATTCCCGTCCTACAGTAGTCGCTACAGCAGGTGCCAGCCTTTTATTTTTTGCTTGTCGCGTACCGCCTGATGTAGTAAAGACTGTAGTTCTCCGCAGAGATTTTATTATTTCCGGAGATATGCCAGAAGCTTATCTGCATTTGAGTGCACAGTGGGTGAAATTCGTGAAATGACCCTGATAAAATGATTGACGGCAGATATTTTCATCGTTTTTGTCAGTCATTCTCCATTATTATTCAACGATTAATCGAAGATAATTAATCATCCGACCTCGATCGGTTATTAGTTTGAATAGCTATGCTACATCTGCGATATAACAACCCCTTCTTTTCATTTCGTACCGGTATTGTCCGTGGCCGGCAGCGATCATGTTCGCGGGCGCCCCGCCTGGCCTGGCTGGCGGCCTGATGCTTATTTATTCGCGGTTATTTCATCACCCGTGCCGGCCTGCCGGGGCGCGGGTGCGCAGCTCTAATCGCTCCGCCCTCGGCGCAGCATGTCGGCCTGCCTGGCGGCATATAATCCTTACAGATCGCGAAGTCCTCATCGCTATCACATAACTGCGGGAGCAAGTTCCAACAGTAGCAGCGAATACTGGTACAGTAGTACAGGTCGTTGATTGCTGCCGACAATTCCGTCAGTCTGCCTCCAAGGACACTATCCGACGGCCGGCCCTGCAGCTCCTTCGCGCTCTGACTCGGGACCTCGACACCTTATACACAAGCAAAGGCCGTGCCCACAGCTCGTCGCGCACTGCTCCCGACTCCCGGCAGCGGGCCGGATCATCCTATCGTCAGGCGCGCCTCTTGTCGGAGCCAGATCGAACCGGCAGTCAATCGGCCGCGCAGTGCTGTGCTGTTAGAACAGCAGACAATAGGCGATGGAGCTCAAAATTGTCAACTGCCCCAGCCAGGTGCGCGCCTGCAGCCACCCTGCTTCTCCTGCTCACCACTTGCCCCACCCACGGGCGGGGTTGAGCCCGGCTCGGCACTCGGCGCAGGATCTGGCGCTCACCAACTGCGTCTATGTGGCGCCCGGCGACATCGGCCGCGTCGGCTCCTATCTGGAGCTGGGGGAGAGGTACGCCCGCCTGCTTGCCCGCCTCATGCGACTGTCTGGTTTGGGTCCCTGTGCCTGCGCGGATTGCGGGTGCCGGTTGCCGCTGCGAGTGACGTTGTTGTTGTATCTGGCGGCGCCCCTGCTGTCAGCGTATTCTATGTTCAAGCTGACCAGCGCGTGGAGGCGGGCGGCCTCGGCATGAACGCCATCCAGCGGCGGGTGAGACTGCCCCGCGGATCGCCTGCCTGCATGCCTGCCTACTGTGGCCCATGCCCCAAGGGCCCCCCAATGGGCTCTGGTGAGCAGTCTCGTCGTCTCATCATTACGACGGTTTGACTCGCGTCTGCCTGGGCGGCGCAGGGCACCCGCGTGTCAGCGGGGGATGTGGTGCCGGTGGCGCCCTTCCGGCCGCCCAAGGGCTCCTTCGAGGCGCTCATGCTCACGCTGGACGTCACCTTCACGCGTAAGGGGGCCGGGCGGCAGGAGGAGGTGGACGCCAAGGTACTGGGCGCGCAGCTCTCGCGGCAGTTCGTGCACCAGGTGCCCCCCCCCCCCCCCCCCCCCCCTCCCCCGTTCCCCTCCACCACCGGAACCTAAACCTGCACTGCTACCAGCCCCTCACAGACTCAGGGCTCAGCCAAGCGCCCCCCCCCCCCCCCCCCCCCCCTCCTTCCTGGCAGGTGTTCAGTGTGGGGCAGGCCTTTGCGTGTGAGTACCGCGGCACCAACCTCATGCTCAGCGTGGCGGGCATCACCATGCTGAGCGGCGCCGGCGGGGATCAGGTGGGCGCCAGCCGGGGCATGCTGGCCAAGGGCTCAACCTTCCTGTTCCAGGGCGACGGCGGCGCGGGCATCAAGATCATCAACCAGCGCGCGGTGGTGACCAACCAGGCAAGCCGCCATGGCACCCATTGCCCCTGATCCACCCCCCTTGTCCATCCCCCACGCCCATGTCATGCCAAAGGCTGCACAGTAGTTGGGTTGGGAGGCTCTGGGCCCAGATGGATCCGGAAGTTTGATAAAGATACTTCAGGCATGGATTCCTGCCGTAATTCAGAAGTTTGTCCGGAATTCCGCCGGAATTCGGGACTGAATTTGCTCCCTGTCAAGTGAAATATTCAACTAATCAGTATGTCAGGCTTCAGCAGCAAAACTCCCCTCAGGTCAGGATGAACTCAGCTGAAATCTATTTATTATTCAGTTAATCATGACATTTTGAGGGGTTACCACTTCACTTAAAATCTAGCTGATATCAGGATTGGAACTCGAAACTCTGTCACTTTCGGGCG
Source organism: Tetraselmis striata (assembly GCA_006384855.1). Taxonomy (NCBI): domain Eukaryota; kingdom Viridiplantae; phylum Chlorophyta; class Chlorodendrophyceae; order Chlorodendrales; family Chlorodendraceae; genus Tetraselmis; species Tetraselmis striata. Next base: position 59,306 of record VCJN01001964.1, read on the forward strand.
TCTTGCCTCCCCCCCCCCTTCCTTCTGACCCTGCTGCCGACCCACCTACCTACAGATCTTCAAGTCCAAGGAGCTGTCCTTTGAGAAGCTGGGGATCGGCGGCCTGGACGCTCAGTTTGACGATATCTTCCGCCGCGCCTTCGCGTCGCGCGTGTTCCCGCCAGAGGTGGTCGAAAAGCTGGGCATCTCGCACGTGAAGGGCATGCTGCTGTACGGGCCGCCGGGTGAGGCAGCCACCCCCGCGCGCACCCAGACGCCCCAGCACCCCCGCGACATTGGCCAAGCAGTGCCGGGATGGCTTCCCGCGCCTCCCTGCTGCCGGCTGTCGAGATCGACTGAATTGTGGACATGCCTGCAGTGTGGTCACATGCCTATACTGTTGCACTATCATATGCTAACACACCTACACGAACCGGTAATACAAACCAATAATACCGGCTATATATCACCTACGGATGCCGTCTACGGACGCCGACACAGTGATCAGAGCCCTTCTTATAAGCCTCAACCTGGGCTTGCATGCAAGCTATTAGATCATTCGTCGCAGTTCTGCGATAGTTTTGTCTACATTTGACCTTTGGCAGGCAGGACAGGTTCTTATTTGCAGTGTGCACACTCCCGCGCCGGCGTGCATACCGCAAATGATAAGGCAAACAGATAATCACCGCGACCTCGGGTGCCGACGCATTTGGAGGAACCCAGAATATGAGACTATATTGGGCTTGTATGCTGCCCATAGCAACCTTCGATATAGGTCCGATGTGGTTTTGTCGACATTTGGCCTTTGGTAGGCAGCATGAGTTGTTGTTCGCTTATCAGTGCGCCAGCACCTGTAGCTAACCCATTCGAGCAATGCCTTGATTGCTGCTCAAAGTATCATGCGGACTTATTACACAGTGAGGGAAGGGCACCCATGCTGGATACATGTTCATGAAGGGCTGGCATTGCATTACAGCGCAAGACCACGATGTTGTAGCTGAGCGCGCCGTGTGGGCATGCCCCCCCCCCCCCCCCCCCCCCCGGGTGGCAGGCACGGGCAAGACACTCATCGCGCGGCAGATCGGCAAGATGCTCAATGGCAAGGAGCCCAAGATTGTGAACGGTCCCGAAATCCTGAACAAGTACGTGGGGCAGAGCGAGGAGAACATGCGCGCGCTGTTTGCGGACGCGGAGGCGGAGTACAAGGCTCGCGCCGAAGACAGCGAGCTGCACATCATCATCTTTGACGAGATTGACGCCATCTGCAAGCAGCGCGGCTCGGTCAGCAGCGGCAGCGGCGTGCATGACACGCTCGGTGAGGCCCCCTTTCGCCTCCCACCCCCCCCCCCCCCCCCTCCTGGGGACACGGTGTGGTCTGGCTGCTACTAGCACCTAGCCAGCACGAATGCCATGTGCAAGCATCCGAGCCTGTCCGGTGCACTCATGTACATACAGTCATGAACCAGTCCGAGCCTACTTTGTACACGTACTGCTCAAATAGCAAGTGCGCCTCGAATCAGAAGTTTGCCCATACCCACTGGTGCACTCATCGTATTTACAATATATCCCATAGATGCATATGCACGGACACAGTATGTAGCGACTTTTGTACCCATAAGCAACGCGAATGAAAACCCAACCCGCCTGTTGCGCGTTTTTAGACCACCAGTAATCGCAGTGATATGCACGGACAATTGCATGCGCCGGCTATGCCAAGCGTGACATCAAATGTGTGAGAGCGTGCGCACAGACACACAGACACACAGACACACAGACACACACACACACAGACACACACACACACACACACAGACACACACACACACACACACACACAGACCCACACGCGCGCACACACGCTAATGATACCAGACCGGCTAATTCATATATACACTGTGCACATCTGTGTCTGTGTATACACATTATGTTGAATGTATGTATTGGCGCCAACACGGCCGACGGAACATTTTGGCTACAATTACGGCCTTTCCATGTTATCGGTAGCTTATATGAAGATGCCAGCAATACGCCAGCAATTTCAACAGCTGGTGACTTGACGTGGGCGCTGACGTGCTGCGGGTGCCTGCCTGCGGATCGGCGCTCCCAGTCAACCAGCTGCTCACCAAGATCGACGGCGTCGACTCCCTGAACAATATCCTGCTCATCGGCATGACCAACCGCAAGGACATGCTGGACGAGGCGCTGCTGCGCCCGGGGCGCCTGGAGGTGCACGTGGAGATCGGGCTGCCGGACGAGAAGGGCCGCCAGCAGATCCTTAAAGTACTCCCCCCCCCCCCCCCCCCCCCCCTCCCCCCCCTCTCCACACGGGCTTCACTGCTCTCTCAGCACCCCATTCTGCTCCATCTGTAGCTGGGTCGGCTGACGCTGTACTGGCTGCTTCTGCGTTGCAGATCCACACCAACAAGATGTTTGAAAACTCTTTCCTGGGGAAGGATGTGGATATCATCAGCTTGGCAGGTATTGCCCCCGCCCCCCCCCCCCCCCCCTCCCCGCCTTTCACTTCAATTGGCGCCGCCTTCTTTCAGTCTCTGACCTCCTCAGGCCGATGCTGCAGCTGATGCCGCCGCCGGCGCCTGCCCCTGAAGCCCATGGTGGGGAGGGGGCGTTATCGCGGTGCTGGCTGACCCGTTGCGCTGCCTCTGCACGCCCTCCCATCCGATTCATCAGAGCGCACGAAGAACTTCTCGGGAGCGGAGATCGAGGGGCTGGTGAAGAGCGCGGTCTCGTTCGCGCTGCACCGGCAGGTGGATGTCGCGGACCTGAGCAAGCCCATGGACGAGGACAACCTCAAGGTGCGCCGCCCGCATCCTGCTGCTCGTAAGGATGCTTGTAGTAACCTCGCCGAAGATGGCAAGGCCAGCACTGTCAAAACCGATTCAGTGCCACCGGGCAGAGGCCATTGGGTCTGTGCCCAGCTTCTTGCCGGGCTCAGCTTGGCCCAGCCGCACACTCTGACATTGGCTGGTGCATGTCTGGCGCGGCGCAGGTGTCGATGCAGGATTTTGAGGCGGCGCTCGACGAGGTGAAGCCGGCGTTTGGCTCGGACAAGGCCTCGCTGGAGACGTACAGCCTGAACGGCATCATCCCGTACAGCGATGCCTTCACGCACCTGCTCAACACTGCGCGGATGCTGGTGCAGCAGGTGCGGGCCCGCCATGCCGGATTCCAATCCGCACCACCCAAACAGCGAATGCGAACCCAGCGCGAGTGCAAATCCCATTCCGCGATCACCATTGCTGTTTGTCTCTAGCAACAGCCAATAATGCTGTTCCGATAAATATACTGAAAACACAATCTGACCATACATCTGTTATTTTCTTCGGCCTTTTCTCGGTATTCTTTTCACAACTCTGTGCGTTTGGGAATATCATTTCTGTTAATTTGTTGTAAGATCGTTTCTTGCGAGCATGGATAGTTGCCATTCACGAGAAAGTAATGAGAATTCATATCACCACGACAAAAAGTCCACAACTGGTCCCAATGTGTTCGTTTGCCTCTGATCGGGCAGTGTCAAGGCAGCGAGAAGACGCCACTGGTGTCGCTGCTGCTGGACGGGCCGATGGGGAGCGGCACGACGGCGCTGGCCGCCACCATTGCGGTGGAGAGCGGGTTTCCCTTCGTGAAGGTCATCACCAGCGACGACATGGTGGGCTTCTCGGAGCAGGCCAAGTGCAGCCGCATTGCCAAGGTCTTTGACGACGCGTACAAGTCGACGCTGTCCATCATCGTGCTGGACGACCTCGAGCGGCTGCTGGAGTACGTCCCCATCGGGCCGCGCTTCTCCAACGCGGTGCTCCAGACGCTGCTGGTGCTGGTGAAGCGCATGCCGCCGCCTGGTCGGAAACTCTTTGTGGTGGGCACCACCAGCAACGGCGACGTGTTGGGCAGCATGGACCTCACCTCGGCGTTCCAAGTCTGCCTCAGGTTAAGCCCCCCCCCCCCCCCCCCCCCCCTTCCTCCGTGTCCCCTCCCTGTGAACATCCGCATCTCTCCTCGCCAGCCATCATTTACGCAACAGCGACCGGAAAGCTGACAGCCCCCGTGGCGCTCCTGCCGCCCCCCGCAGCGTGCCGGCGCTGCGCGAGCCCGACATCAAGTCCGTCTTCCGCGCGGTGAACGCCTTCAGGCCCGAGGAGGTGTACCCCCCCCCCCCCCCCCCAGTGCACCATTATGCAATTCTTGTGCGTGCCCACATCACTACGGCAAGGCGCTCCTTCCCTGGCGGCATCCGCCAACTGACGGCTGCCACCCCTGCTCCCTGCCGGCGTGGCGCAGATCGACGAGGCGGTGGCGCACCTGCTCGAGCCGGAGATGCCCATCAAGCGGCTGCTGCTCCTGCTGGAGATGGCCCGGCAGGACGTGACGGGGCCCACCATCCCCATGGAGCACTGGACCACCTGCCTCATGGACCTGGGCGGGCAGTGATGCCCCGACTTCCATCCTAGTATCTCAGTGGGGGCAAACCGGCCGTCGGTTCCCCGGATTCGCAACCGTCGGGGCGTTTGGATAGGCGGCACAAAAGGCATGGTCAATTGACTGCTGCGGCAGATGCTAGGAGGCCGCGTTCAACAATCCGCGGCGTGTGATGCGAGTGGGGCCACTGTAAGCCCAAACAAGCGTGCTCATGGCCGGGGGCTTGAGTGTTTGGGCGATAAATGCTGGCAGCTCTACCCGTGGGACACGGGGCACCATGGACCTTGAATGCACAGTAGAGGCCGTGGTGCAAATTGATGCTGTGATGGATTTCATCAATGGAGCAGTCTTCTAATGCTTCTCGTTGCCATGCTCAAATGGGTGAAAGGGCGTGTCGAAATGTCGATGAGCGCGCTGAACAATTTACCATCAGCGGCTGGAAAGCTGCCGTCCCCCTGGTTTGTCTCCTGGTTTGCGGATGGTTTACAACGACCAGCGCCCGGCAGTCGGAATTTTTGTGTTTGTGTGTGTGTGTGTGTGTGTGTGTGTGTGCGTGGCGGAGCAGACCTCAAAAAGCGGGTATTGTCTCCACAAGGGAATTCGCGGGCAGCGGCGTTCTCCTCACGTTACTGCTTCATGCCACTTCACTCCTTCAGTGGTACTGAGCTCACTTTCGCTGGCATTCATGCCAGCAGCGACATGGGGGGGGGGGGGGGGGGGCAGGAGGTTCATGCATTAAGTGGTACTGAACTGATTGTTGGCAGCATTCGTGTCAGCAGCCTGCGCCTTGGCGGGGTTGGCAGGAAGGGATGTTAGATTGTTAGCTGTACGTCCAGGTACCGATATACTTCGCCTTCTGCTGCTAGCTCATGTAATTTATTATGATACACTCTGCTGCTGCCCGTGATGATACTCGTACAGCGCGCGATATACTGCTGGTACTCGGCTGCCCGTGTACCGGATACATGGCTGCCCGCAGCAGATATAGTAACGATGTGCGGATCCCTTGTGATTGCATTCAAAGGAGGCGAGGTAACAACAGTTACAGGGACTCGCGCTAAGGATTACATCCTGTCTAGTCGCCAGGGGAGGAGCATAGCAAATAAAGCGCCTATCACAGATGGCATCCAATGCCGCTGATCTCTGCCTGCATCGTGCTGATCTCTGCGCGTGATGCGACGTCAAAAAACCCTGACACTGGCGTCCTTGCCGGCAGACACAAGCTGCAGTCCGTACGGTGAGAAGGCAACGTCCATCACTTGGTCCGTGTGTCCGGTCAGACGGGTGTGATTGCCAGCCTGGAGATCCCAGAGCAGGACATCCGCGTACGTGCTGCCTGGATTGAACTCAGCGTCAGGGAGGCCGCCGCATGTGGCAAGCAGGTTATGATCGATTGGCGACCATGCGGTGCGAGTGGGAGAAATGGCATCAATTGGAGTTTGCTCCATCCACGACACAGTCGCATGTCAGCTCTGGAGCCGGCCGGTGACCAGAGACTCGTGAGGACTGCCCGCGGAAATCTTCAGGGTAGCAAGCAGGACACGGCAGCTCCGAGTAACTGATATTGTCTGTCCCCAACTCTCCCCTCAAGGCGCTTAGAACCAGCTGGGTGAGCGCAGCCGTCAACTCCTTGTTGGCGGCCTCAAAGAGCGATGCCTGTGCTCGCGCCTCGTCAGCATTGCGCGCAGACAGATCGGCAAAAGCGCTGGTAGTGGCTGCATTCTGTTCCGCGCGAGCGGTCTCCCTGTTTGCCTGAATGGCCAGGAGGACAGCAGCAATGGCGCCGGCCAGGACTGCCGCAACAAGCACAGCCGCCACGGCGACCAGCATTCTCTTGCGGAACATAGAACACCTCCTGGAGGTCTCAATATACTCCGCCTGCAACTCGTTTGGTTCCGGGTCCTGGGCTTACTTAACAGCTGTCTTGGCCCATCCACTCCACTTGGAGACCGCCTCGCCGTTGAGCGGCCACGCGGTGGACTTGGGCTTGCCTCTTGCCAACTACGGATTGGCCTGGATCCTGCAGCTCGGAGTATTGCTGGAGCATGCCGCGTGGACGCCACGGAATGGCCGGCATCGAAAGGGCACACATCAGTGTTCGGATATCTATTATGCTGATACACAAGGAAGCATGTTGGAGCCATGTGAGTAAATACCCAGGGTGGGTGGGCGGGCGATGGGGGGAGCAGAGGGAGTAGAGCGAAGACACACAGACTACATACCTTCAAATAGGCGATGTCTTTTGACACGTACATCACAAACGTAGTCAGCGCGGCCGTTTCGCCGACCCTCTCAAAGTTCACTGGACGGCATGGGCAGAAGTTGATGTTGGCCAAGGTTGAGAACAAAGACTTGGCAACGTCCAGACTGAATGTCCGCCCCCCCTGGGAGCGTGCTGCCCTGTGACAGCAGCAATGGCAGGTAGCAGAGTCAGGGCAGAGAAAAGCGGAAGATGGGTACCAGGATGGGTGACATGGCATTCAGCAGATATCATATCAATAAATTGCCGTGTGTATCCGCATCCCAGGAAACGTACCTGATGATCACGCAGTTCCTGGGCTGCATCCCAGGTCAGCGTTGCTCCATTGGGGTTGGTGAGCGTCAACCAACTCTCGTTGTCCAGAATCACGGGGACAATGGGCTTCTTCTCGTGAACGGCGCAGTGCAGTTCCTGAATAAGCCGCGCAAAGGACGACACTCACCGCTGCACCATCATATATACATAGTGTCGCCATCCATGAGGACCAGATATCATCGCATACATACTCCTGGCTGCCGGGCACTGGTCAGGCAGCCCAAATTGAAATTGAAATTGAAATTAGTTACAACTTCTAGTCTGCTGCATCCGCTCGCTCAGACTGAGTTGTTCTCAGGACCTGCTATCTCTAACCACAGTGGGGAACACGAACTGTTATCACAGTTCAAGCTACCGGCCATCCTCCTATGTTTCCTAGCCCCTCCTCCTTCCAGTGGGCTATAGCTAAGACAGCAGCGCCCCCATGCTGTCCCTACCTAAGTCCGGCCTATCCCATCCAGAGCTCAGCAGGCAAGCTTAGGCAGCCGAAGCGTCCCGCCTGCATCTACCAAGGTATGATGGGGGAAGGGGCAGGCAGCCCAACCTGGAGGCAGTTGAAGCTTAACAAGAATGCATTGTCAATGAAGCAGACAAACTTGGCGCATCTCCGGGTGCCTTCAACTTCCGCCAAGGTACAGCGCCAGTGGCAGCAAGGTCAAGATATTCGAACCCCCGAGATCCGTCCTGCAGGCGGCAGCAACATTGTCACGACGCTTTATACTTCAGTATGATTGAAGTCCACATACGAGTACTCATCTAGCACACCAGCAGCACTTCAGGCACAAAACCGAGACACAAATTGAAATTGAAATTGATATTTGGTACTCCCTTGTACCGCCACTTGTTGGCTGAGGATTCTTGAAAGTGGAGCGAGGCAGGGAGGAAGGAGGGGAGGGGGAGGGGGGGAGGGGGGGTGGAGCAGGGGTGGATGCGGACGGGAGAGCGGGTGGGTGGTATTGCTTCTGTGCCGCGCTTGAAAATGCGCTTTCATGGCTTCATGGGTGCACCGGGCATTGGGAGGCAACGCGCTCCGCGACGGCTTGCCCAGCGAGTGGGCCGCCTTGACGGAGCTGCAGGCGCTGGACGTCTCGGACAACCAGTTGGCAGCAGCGGGATGGTCTACCTTGGTGCAGGCTGGGCAGGCTGCAGCTGGCAGACAATCGACTCACGGGTTGCTCCCCCCCGTCTGGTCCACCCTGACGAGCCTGGAGGAGGTCGCGGTTGACAACAACCTCCGCACCGGCACCATCCCCGCGCAGCGGTCGCGCCTTGCGCGCATGGAGACCTTTCAGGCGGCGGACGGCCAGCTCAGTGGTGATCTGCCGGTCTTCTTCAGCGCCTTTGCACGCCTCCGGAACCTGCACCTGGAGTCCAACAACTTTGAGGGGGCGCTGCCTCCCGCCTGGGGCACCCTGTCGCAGCTCTTCACACTGTGAGGACGCCCCCTACCCCACTCCACCATCACCCAACTTGTCCCCACTCGCGCCCTCAATGCTTGCCGGTTGTATATATCCTCACTGGCTAGCACTTACAGAACTTGGAACCCCAACGTTATTTCCCTGCGAGCCGGTGCCTTGACACAGTCGCTGACGGCTGGCCGAACCGTGCGGGTGCAGGGACGTGCACGCCAATCTGCTGCTGACCGGGACAGTTCCGCAGGAGTGGTTGGGCATGGAAGGGATACGGCGACTGTGAGAGCCCATGTTCATGCCACGTGTCCGCACACATTCCCCAGCACCACGCCCGCACGGCTAAAATAAGCCTACAAGTAAGAGATATGCCTTGCCGTGCGCATCCGCAGATGTATCCGGACACATCCGCATAATCATTTGACACATTTGCCCAACCAGCCATGCAAAGGACGTCACTCGCCGCTGCACCATCATATATACATAGTGTCGCCATCCAAGAGGACCAGATATCATCGCATATATATTCCTGGCTGCCGGGCACTGGTCAGGCAGCCCAACCTGGAGGCAGTTGAAGCTCGACAATAATGCATTGTCAATGAAGCAGACAAACTTGGCGCATCTCTGGGTGCCCTCAACTTCCGCCAAGGTACAGCGCCAGTGGCAGCAAGGTCAAGACAGTCGAACCCCGGAGATCCGTCCTGCAGGCGGCAGCAACATTGTCACGACGCTTTATACTCCATTATGATTAAAGTCCACATACGAGTACTCATCTAGCACACCAGCAGCACTTCAGGCACATAACCGAGACACATACACAAATTGAAATTGATATTGATATTTGGTTCTCCCTTGTACCGCCACCCGCTGGCTGAGGATGCATGAGAGTGGAGCGGGGCAGGGAGGAAGGAGGGGAGAGGGGGTGGGGGGGGGGGGGGGGGGGAGGGTGCTGAGGGGAGAGCGGATGGGTGGTAATGCTTCTGTGCCGCGCTTGACCATGCGCTTTCATGGGTGCACAGGGCATTGGGAGGCAACGCGCTCCGCGACGGCTTGCCCAGCGAGTGGGCCGCCCTGACGGAGCTGCAGGCGCTGGACGTCTCTGACAACCAGCTGGCAGGGCCGCTGCCGCCGGGGTGGTCTACCTTGGTGCAGGCTGGGCAGGCTGCAGCTGGCAGACAATCGACTCAGGTGTCCCTGCCTGCCGTCTGGTCCACCCTGACGAGCCTGGAGGAGGTCGCGGTTGACAACAACCTCCTCACCCGCACCATCCCCGCGCAGTGGTCGCGCCTTGCGCGCATGGAGACCTTTCAGGCGGCGGACGGCCAGCTCAGTGGTGATCTGCCGGTCTTCTTCAGCGCCTTTGCACGCCTCCGGAACCTGCACCTGGAGTCCAACAACTTTTGAGGGGGCGCTGCCTCCCGCCTGGGGCACCCTGTCGCAGCTCTTCACACTGTGAGGACGCCCGCTACCCCACTCCACCATCACCCAACCTGTCCCCACTGGCGCCCTCAATGCTTGCCAATTGTATATATCCTCACTGGCTAGCGCTTACAGAACTTGGAACCCCAACATTATTTCCCTGCGAGCCGGTGCCTTGACACAGTCGCTGACGGCTGGCCGCACCGTGCGGGTGCAGGGACGTGCACGCCAATCTGCTGCTGACCGGGACAGTTCCGCAGGAGTGGTTGGGCATGGAAGGGATACAACGACTGTGAGAGCCCATGTTCATGCCATGTGTCCACACGCATTCCACAGCATCACGCCCGCACGGCTAAAATAAGCCTACAAGTAAGATATATGCCTTGGCGTGCGCATCCGCAGATGTATCCGGACACATCCGCATAATCATTTGACACATTTGCCCAACCATATCCTCATGAACTGGGCAATGCTGAAATGTATCTGCGTACCGCATGCTACCCTTCCACTGAGCTGGGTTTGCGGGCTCTGAAAATGAGCTGTGCTGAGTAGGGTTTGTGCGGAGTATTGTTGAAGGTGTCAAGATACATACGGCTTTCCTTCATCTTTGCAAGCGGGTCCAACGCAGCAATACGGTGATGTATCAAACCCAAAGCGCGGTCTCCATATCCTATGTATGCATGGGTTCTCGGGTGCTTGTCAGAACCGGCTGCCAAACCTGTCGCTGAATTTGTTAGCGGTCAAACCAAAGCGAATGCCCCAATAGGCACATGTAGCGTATATGCAACCTCAATTTAAGACAAATAGAATATGAGGTGTTGTAAGTGTGCCGGCACGACCCGCATGCATAATTGTACACTGGTGCAATTTTGCCGAATTGCCACCTGACCCACACGGACACAAATGGTGACGCGTCGATTGTACAATGCTGTGAATGTCATTCAGCATGCACAGTGATAGAAGTATAGAAATCATGTGCCAAACAGAGCAACGCACTGTCTAATAGGCATCTACTAGGCACCATCCAGGTGATATCACTGTGTAGTACACTTAGAACACTCTCCAGCACAGCCGCATAAACTCAAGGCCCTGACGCTTGCTAAACCTGTATGATAGGTCGCTTGACGAGACACAGGTTGCGTGCATGGACGGGGCGGCACATGACGCAGGTTCCGCAGTCGTGAAGGCCGCAGCCAGCGACGGGCTGTGAGCTGATGGCTGCACAGCCGAGCCCGCTCCATCGCACCACAGCCCCGGCTCCATCACCCCCAGCTGGGAGCTTACGCTTATGATTGCCGCCAGCCCGCTGGTGGCGGCGCTTCTGGGGGGCGTGCTCGCCCTGCTGCTCTACAAGAGGCTGAACAGGGACAGCTCGCCAGCCAACACCGGGGCGGAAGACAAGCAGCATGCTGCCGTCTCGCAGACCGGGGAGGCCTATATGGGAGGGACCCCGCCTTTGACGCCCCGCCAGCAGCTTTCGAGAGTTAAGACGTCAATGAACATGTCTGGCACGTGTTAGTGCTGCCCCCCCCCCCCCGCCGCCTCGCCTCCCCTCCGCCTCTCACACTTCCCCTCTCCCACTTCCCCTCTCCCACTTCGCCTCCTTTTGCGTGTGCCTTCACTTTTCGGGGGAGCGTCGTGGAGCTGCAGATACACGTTCAGCACTACACTACATGTTCTTTGTGATGAGTGACTTTTATCATGGACCCAATCACCGCTGTAACTTGCAGGCACACGCGAAAGAGGGAGGCACACACACACACACACACACACACACACACACAGAGGGGGGGGGAGGGGGGGATGGATGCAGGGAGAGTACCCTCACATGCAGCTCAGGGGGTTGTAAATATACTCACCGTTTATTACAGACTTCTCAGTTAAAAACTCCCGGATCCCCCCCCTTCAACATATTGGCTATCCACGCACCCCGTTCCTGTCGGGGTGGTAGTAGTCCACACCCAAATGGGTTGCTTTCAAGATTCTAAGTGTTGCGGGCTGCTGATGTGCCAATCTCTCCGCGATGAGGTCCATCTCCGGCACAGGACTCTTCCCCACCTGTGCCGCGCTGCTCCGCCGCGCCACCGACATGTTCCGCTCCGGCTCATGCGAGACAAATCAGCGCCAGCAGCGCGGCAAGCAGGAGCCACTCAATGTCCAGATTGTGAAGCTCCTTGGCGTGGGAGGCAGAGGGAAGGTGTTCCAAGGTGCGCTTTTCCTCCGCCCTCCTGGGGGACCTATGTGTCCGGCGTTGGTACAACAGGGAAAACGCCACGGCCGCTGGTTCCTAACGTGCGCCTGCTTGTCAGAACCGGCGGAGGATGCTACATACAATATATTCACATGTGTTGACGGCTGTTGGTTTCTTCATCCTCGGCGTATTGGAACGGCTCAACGGTAGCGCTGAAGCTCCTCCACATCCCGGACAGTGCGGAGAGCCCGTCAAACAGTGGGAGGAGAACAAAGTTTGCGAGCATGGAGACCGCCATCAGCAGCTACCTGAAGCATGCCAACGTGGTGCAGACGTACACGTCTGACGCCAAGCCGCTCCTGATAGAGAGACGGCCAAGCGAGGTAGGGCAAGCGCGCACCCCCGCGGTCCTGTCTTGGCTTGGCTTGGTAGCTATATGTGTGCCGTGCAGTGTGCCGCAATTGGGATGTTGCTCACCAATGCCCTGGCTGCAGATTCCCGCGATTGGGGAAGATGATAACGTGGACATAGAGCCATCGGCTTCCAGGGTGCAACCTCCCCCGCCCGTGCGGCCTTCACACGCGGCGACTGCACTGTCCACGATGACGTTTGACGCGTAGTAGTGGCAAAGTGTAAGCGATGTCGCTGACCGATGCGCAATGTGGCTGCTCAGACCACGATGGGGGAGCTGCGCATAGTGGTGGAGCTCTGCAGGCACGTTTGTCTGCGGGCGCTGCTCAACGCACATGGCCTGGAGGGCCAGACGCCGCAGCGCTCCGCACCGGGCTTGGGCACCGCGCTCTCCCTGGTGCGTGACATCACGTGTGGGATGGCTCACATCCACGCTTGCCATGTGCGTGCTCCATCATCCATCATCCATCAGCCACCACCTGCCACGACGCCGCTGTCGCGCGAGCAGCGCATGGTGCAGTTGCTGTCGGTTTGCTGACCACGGGATGCTTGCCATGATAGATCATTCACGGCGATCTGAAGACCAACAGCGTGCTGCTGGCTGAAAACCTTCACCCGGACAACTTTGGGCCAGATATGGCAAACGTGGGCCTTCTCCTGCTCGGAACATTCCTCAACCATTTGGTGCTAAGCATACCGGCCGACTGCAAGGCCGGCCAAGTCTCTGCTTGGATGTCGCCGCTGGGGGCCCGCCCCCATCCCTGACACCTGCCGTGAACCAGGTTGCTGATTTTGGACTCTCTGTATGCTTGAGATCAGACCAATCTCATGTCTCAGGTGCCCCCATTCCCCCTCATGACCATTCCCCATTCTCTCCCACCCCTCCCCCCCTCCTTTGAGCTGTGCAGCATTTGCTGATGGTACCGGTCTCGTCCCGCACCCTGGCTTATTTTTCTGGCAGATCATCACTCGGGAACTATCACCAACATGGCTCCAGGAGTCCTGAACACGGCAACATTTCCCCAACAACTCCATTCCATGCAATACTTGCCGCGCTGTCCCTGTTTGGGTGAACTTTTCTGAACACACAGCGGGGCGCAGCATGCATCTGAACAGCAACAATATCCTGCATACAGGCGAAGATTTTCTCGGCATCGGACGCTTACTCGTTTGGCATCGTCCTGTACGAGCTTCTCACGGGCAAGACGCCATTTCGCGACATGTCGCGTACCCAAATCATCCGTGGTGTGGTCGACAATGACATGCGGCTGCAGATTGGGCACAGCACGCCTGTGAAGGTGCAGCCCGCCCGTGACCAGCCCCTCCTCAGAGGAGTGAACAACCAGCTGCCAAAGCCGTCTTGCTTCACATGGGTTACAGCTCCTCGATGTGGCCATGTGGCGTGTCCAGGTTGTCCGACTGGCCTGCGCGTGCTGGGATCGAGATGCCTCCAGGCGACCAGCTCTTGGCCAGGTGGTCGCTGCTCTGCAAGAGATGATGGATCTCCAAAAGAAGGAGCTGCTGGTATCCCCCCCCCCCCCCCCCCTTCCCGGGCCATACCCACAAGCCTGCACTTCTGTTGGGTACACGGCCTGGCGGCCCTTCAATGCCATCGCTGACTTTGCTGCTCTTGGCGTGCCGCAGATGAAGGCCTCAACCGCGAGTTGACGTTCGATGCGGCCATGTGACACTGTCAGCAATGGCGGCGATAGCCACGGGGACCGGCCGCAGGACTCCACCATTGAGGAGAATTCGGAACTAGACATTCGCATGCTGCAGATGAATTGCGTGCGCACATGATGCTACACTACGGATTACACTCTTGCGTGGGCGTTGGGGCGCTCTCCATGGTGTTGCGTCTGTAGGTGGATCCGCCAATGGTGCAGCATCATCAGGACACAGCGGCAGCGGCATGACTACACCAGCACCACGCAAGGAGCGTACAACATGGCACTGCGGAAAGGGCTAGGGGCGATGGAAACGGTGCGAGTAGCAGCGTCCAATAATGCTGAAATGGGCAAGCAGCGCAATCGCACCATAACATGCCCACTCTGAGTTTACCACAAGCCAGATTTTAAGTTTGAATGCACAGACTGAAGCTGTTTGAAACCAGAAAACCTGCCCTGCTGCTTCCATACTGTATATCGATGGGCGACCCGGCCGTTGGCGGGCTCGTGGCTATGTACGGAGCTACGGAATGCATATGTTACCATCATATGTTACTACATATGTTACGCCTCCGTATAACGACTATCTAGTTGTATGTATGGAAGCAACTACGCTGTGCTCGACATGCGAGTAGAATCGCGTACGAGAATGTATACACGGGCAGTCTCGTGGACTGTGTCTGCGTCTAGTCTTGCGTCCTGAGTGTGTCTTGCGTAACCATCCTAGCACGAGAAGCCCGGCGGTATGGCGGTCTATTCCCGAAGCTTTCATCTTGTCGAGTACCATGACGACGACGACGACGACGCCCCCTGCTGCTGCTCTACCGGCAACACGGTTATTAGTTAGTCTACTGTAAATTTATGTGGAGAATGCCATAGAGATGATTATTTATTACTTACATGAGCTAGCAGCAGCAGAAGGCGATATCGGAAATATCATAGAGATGATTATCGTACGAATGAATTTAGATTTTTATTAGTCGCTATGCTGATAATGTGCCCTGGAATGATAACAAATAAGCGTACTAATGATAGTAGTAAAGTACTCGAACCGTACATGTACGGCTGTACCGTACAGATATAACTGTAGGTAGTAATATACTACTCACGTAGCAGTTTTTAATATATAAATAATTACATTACCTGCAAAAAGGGGACCACGAAAAGGCAATTTGCACTACTATATGCTGCTCTCGTTCGCGCGTACTACACATGCCCACAAAAGTCTTGCCCCACTTGTCAAGCATCAATATTGTAGATTGGCCCATTATGAGCAGCATTATGGGCCCTTCGTTTCCGGCCGCGCCCTTCCATGTGTCGTACGTGAACACGACAGCATCATGCATATGCGTGGGGGGAGCCCTAAGTGGCGTTTGTTGTGCTCTCGTTGAAAAAGCCATAAGTGTGTGTGTCATTGTTAAAGGTTGGCAATTAATTTGATATTAATCGCCAATGTCACGAGGGCACGATTTATTTTTTATATCGCACGTAGGTATATGCGTTCTATCTGTACGGCGGATGCACGCCAAGGGTTAGCTCTACTATCGTAGAGCATATTCACAATAAAGGCGCGCTCTCCCCACTGTCGGCATGCAAGCAAGTGAGCAATTCCCGCAAAATGGCCAATACTGCGATTAAGGCTTGCTCCAAAACCAGCCCACCTACAGCTGCTGACCGCAATCATTCAATGCGCCCTTGGTAGAGCCGGGCTTCAGCCCATACTGCGCAGGGGTGCAGCCCCCGAGTGCGCGGGTGGGTCCATATGGTCACCTGCTAGGGCATCGTCCAGGGTATATGGTAGGGCTGGCCATCAATACGCTCTCACTACTCTGCTATTGGCCTGCGCCTAGCGGGCCGCTCAGCGGGAAAATCCGCCCGCGCGGGGCGAGTACGTACATCGCATTTTTATCGGGATGCGGGCCGCGCGGTAAGTCACTGTACTAGGGTTTGTAGGAGAGCCTAAAAATATTTGCACCCCCCCCCCCTTCGGTTTTATTTTTGGAACCACTGCGAGCCCCGACAGGGTTCGAACCAACGCAGAGCGGAATCACGAGCGTAACAGGCAGCCCCCCCCCCCCCCCCCCCTCCGCCACCTATCACATCTCAAGCCATTGATATGTGAATATTCTAAGTTAATTGTATCATAACAATGCGCCATTGTACCACTCGCGGTCGGCATGCGAGTTAACATCGCCTTAAGATATACCGTATAGATAACGAATAGATTTGCGTATGCGTAAATCAGATGCGTAAATTCATGACGGCACTAGTCGTGTAAATTGCAATAAATGATACGAATAACAAATCCACCGCTAAAATCAGTGCTAGGATTTCAATACCACTCGCTTATTTAAAAGCGGCCCGCAACCCGCACGCGAGGCGGGATGGATGAGTAATGCGCGCCGCCCGGTTAAGAGACTAGGCCACGCGTGCACGTGTGTGCGAGGGTGATCCACGCATGTGATATGGAGCTTCGGTAATGGGATGGCGGACAAAAAATCTACGCCGTCTGATGAGGTAGCGAGCACGCTCTCAAGCCGCCACCTAGCTCATGACCCGAGGGAATCTCTTGCGAGTAAGGCCTTCTTGTAAGTCCGGGAGGTGTACCGAGTGCCCCGCGATGAGAGGACGCCCCGATCCGCAGTAAAAATCATGCGACAGCGCGCATTGCTGTGCAGCGCACTATCTTGCTCACCTCACCCACTGTGCCGAGCGAAGACTACCATGCCTATGCATGTACTCCGAAATGTCCATGATGTCTCGAAATGGGCCATTTGGGCTCCGTGTTGTGCGACGCCGCATCCCGCATTGCCAACCCCCGTTGTATGTCGCCCAGCACGGTGCGCTCAATATAAACCGATCCACAACCGTGGCCGGGGGCACTGCAGTGTACTTGATCATGTACCGCATAGTGGTCTTGAATTACAACAATGTGGGCTTCAAGCTCCGGGAATCATATCTGGTCAAAATGTTGAACGCCGGGATGAGGGAGAGCTCTGCGTATGGCATCATGTCCTGCCATGTTCAACCTTGAGTACATTGTTGCTAAGAGGCACTGCTTGCGGAGACAAGTCGCCAAACTCTCGGCGTACAAAGATGCCCAAATCGTGAACACAGTGATCGCAAAAGACGTCTGCAATAGCATCGTGCTGCACACGCCAATGGGTGTCTCCGTGTCTCATGTTCATGAGCACGTCGCCTTAGAGGTCGTCAGTGGCGGGGTTGTGCTCCGTCGAGGGTAGAATGATTTGGCTCCCGACTACCGCCGGGGCCGGCATGGGTTAGGGTTAGGGGCCTATGCAAAAAGAAGTACGCGGCAACGACGACCTCCCGTGATGCTGCTGCGGAGTCACGGCCGTCCTCGCAGTAAGTATGGCTACCGTCCACATGCCCGACACCGCGTCGAGCTGGGCAAACAAGCAAGGTGATCGTCCCGTATTTCCATACATGTGACAAGGATAGTGCCCGCCACCTCATTCCAAAGCCGAGAATTGTTGCCATGGTCCAAGAAAGCCGTGAGCTCCTTCTTATTCGAGCCCAACGCAACCTTCGCCCTCCGCTCCATCACGCGGGCGTCCGCATCGCTGAGGTGGCATCAACGTCCGCATGCAGGCGCCCCCACACCTCGCGAATCGCTGTGTGTTGGTGTCGGAGTTCTGAGTGAGAAGCCTCGGGATGATATATTGTTCATGCAGATGGGGCGCGCGCGGCATTGCGGACGGTAGCCATGCATGTCGCGGTGAATGATACCATCGCTCTTCAACCGATTGGGGAGGTGAAGCATGCTAAGCGTCGTGGCCACGACATCCTCTCTCAAATAAATAGTCGCCTCCGCCGCCGTGGGCGGGCCGTGATCGTCTGGTTCGTGTAAGATATTCATCCAAGAAATCGGTGCCCCCAGCCACCGGCGGATCGGTGTCCGTGCCGTACGTGCGTGGAGGGGAACTCGTAACGGTACATGCAAGGATTAGCACTCCGGTGTACAACCCCGCAAGGAGTGCCAACAATGTCCGCCGCAACTAGTTTACTGGGCAAAAGTGCAAATAATGGACGTATAAAACGATACATACTCAAGGGCAATACAAAATCAAACAGTGCACTTAGTGCTATCCGAAATCGATTTGCAATACGATTAAGATGTATATGTCAATTTCTTTCCAAAAATCCAAACTATCAACTCATCACGTTCTATTTATAAGAAGTGTTCTATCTGTGCGCTGCCATTGTAATACTCAAATCACGGGCAGTTTCATTAATAGCGACTATCGCTCTGACAGACGTGCTTGTGGTCACAAAACATATTTGATCAGAACGAAATCTGGACGACAAGATCATACACATTTCACGCACCTAATGCGAAAACAAATCGCTGCTCTGCTGCAGCCCAGCCGAGACGAGGCCGGCGGACGACATCACGACACGCGAATGTGAGATTGTCTGCGCGTGACGCGCGCGTAACGCAAGGTGACGAGGGACGAGTACAGGTGAGGGTTTCACTGGTGCTAAAAAAAGTACAGGTACGGAATCAGCAGAGTCATTCGAACGCGTCGTCACGCGGGCGGCGTCAGAACGCTGGGCGTCACTACAAAGCTCGGGCGCCCCAAACTGATTACCGCAGAGGAAGACGAAGCCCCTTCCAGCGAGGTGCAGCAGGTGCAGCGAGGCGGCACCGGTTATTTACCGACGATATCGAGGCGTTCAACATGGCAGGCATGGCTGTAACTTCTGTTGTGGCGGAGACACACGAGCTGCTTCCCAAGTGTGCGCAGGTGAGCCACCCCTCGCCGAACAGCCGGGCGGTGATCGTTCCCGCCAGCAACAGCACCCCCCGCGCCTCGTACGTGCGGTGCCCTTAGGCCGGTCAGATAGCTATATGTCAACGGCGGTTGCTAACCGAGTAGGGAAGTACAGCGACTTCGGGTACGTTACCGGTAGCGATTAATCCTTACTGGTACCCAGCGGCCAGCAGCCGCCGAGGGCGCATCGCAGCGGAGGGATGTAAATCTGGCCGGCTCTGGAGAGCTAAACTACGGTTCGTTTATGCTCGTTATCCCAGATAGCATGGAATTTAATCCACCGTATAGTATCGTCCGGTACGGGTTTTGCGGATTTTATGGCTGGTGCCAGTAGTTCGAGGCTTATCCGACTTGTATAAGGTGCGGTACATAGTCTCTTGCTTGGGAATATCGTCGATATAATATTGGCGCGTATCCAGCAGGGACAAGGCAGGGCAGCGAGGACGTGCGCGCGCCTCCCACCTCCACACCTGCGGCGGGTGTCATTCCCGAGTGTGGACCCATGCACTATTTGTTTGCGCGCCGACGGCCCCAGCGGCGCGTTGCACGCTGCGCTCGTGCCCCTCAATATGCAGCAGAGCAGCGCGCGGCCGCCGCCCGACGCTGCACGAACGGTTTTGATTTTGAAAATACGTTGTACGGGGTGAAATGTGTCCCTATTTGTAACACCAACCGATCGGCTGGTTTACATATCGCTTTCCAGGGCTCAGTCACTGTGGACGATGGCATACACTCGGCGTGTTCACTGGCAAGCCTCGACAGATATACACCATTCATATCGAATTTCGCGAGCCTGTCAGTGCTTGCAGGGTATATTGGTGGAGATGCAGTGCGGCACGGCGTCGCCGCCGTCGAGCCGATGACGCCCCCAAAGAGGGCGCGCACCCGGAAGCCTTTTGGTGGAAGCCAGTTGTGTCCAACTGGTGCAATTTTATCCAATTGTGTAGGCACGAACGCTGGGCCGGAGGCTTGATCTTAGCAGCAGCGGGGTGGCAGCAGGTGGATAGCCTGCCGCTCACCCCCCCCCCCCCCCCCCCCTTTCCCCTTGGGCTTCCGCTCGCAGGCGCGGGATAAGCCCTGGCATGTGGTCAGCCTCTCTCGCAGCAACTCGCGCCCCAGCTCGCGCCCCAGCTCGCGTCCTAGCTCCGCTGGCCGCAGCACGCGCGCGACCTGCGCGTCGGACGAGTCGCTGGAGCAGCTGAAGGAGAGCATGAGGGTGCTAGATGGCATTGGCGTTAAGCCCAGCAGCGGCAGTGCGCCCCCCCCCTCCCCCCCCCCCCCCCCCCCCCCCCCTTGGGCCCAATCATCATAATGGCCAGCTCAGGCTCCCTCGTACACTTCCGATCCAACACCCGAGATTTCTGGCCGAGCACTCTATCCAGAGCCCTGATCATCCTCCGCTGTGCATGCAGACCGCCGCACAGACGCGATGTTGAAGCGCAGCCGCAGCGACATCGGCACCCTGCGTGAGGAGCCAACCGACAAGCCCACCATCAGCCGCGCGGTTGCCAAGCTTCTGGAGGCGTCCACCGCGCAGTACGGGTCCGCCGGCAACGGGCAGTTTCTCACCCGTTCCGCCTCTACCGACAAGCCGGGCGCCGCTGGAGGGCTCACTTCCGGTGAGTGCGACAAGACTGGGAGAGAAGGTCCGCCCAGTCCCCTTGGTACTGAACCCTGTATATGCGCATGTTTATAAGGACCCGTTATGTAAGCGCCAAGTCTGAGTTGCACTAGTCGTAGCCCAGTATGTGTTTGACCGCTGACAGGGCAGGATCTCACCATGGCGTCGGCTTCTGTATAATATGTGAGGGTATCTAAAGGTATCAGGGTATACATCATATATGTGTATGTTGGTGTGTTTGCTTATGCACGGGTGCCGGCGCGGTTCTGAGAACACCTCGAGTGTTAACATGCTCTAGCTGTCAGACGTGGACGAAAGTATAGCAAAACTGCGCCATCTACTGTACACACATCCATATATCTGCGCCGTGTACCTGAGAATGTGTTTTTTTGTAGGTGTATGTTATTCATGCACACCGCTGAGGCTGTGCTTACTGCATTCCTTCTCGCAGCTCCCAAGTCGGCGAGTGTCAGCGGCTGCGGCATCACCACCACGCCTGCCCCGCGCCAGCCCTCAGCCCTCAGCTGCGAGCCCAGGAGCGAGGGCGCTCCGGGGATGCTGCGCTCCAGGTCGGCGCTCCTGCTGCGCAGCACCAACGCGCCGACACGGGAACGGCCCGTGGCGCCGGCCGCCCCGCAGGAAAGGCGCCGGCTGGCGCTGGAGCGCGTCGGCTCCTCCAACCAGTCCTCTGGCGCGCCCAGCCCCGCCTCCCAGGGGGCCAGCAAGCCCCCCCTGCCGGGGCTTCGCTCCTTGTCGCGCAGCAGCAGCAGCGCCACCGGGCCAAGCTCCCCCACAGACGTGCCCGGCGCCTCCTCGGCCGGTGCGGCTAAGGACACTGCGTGCGCCGGGACGGCCCTGCGGGCGAGCGCGTCGGGCACCGCCTTCCCTCCATCGTCGCGGCCCATCGCGGCACCGGAGGCCAGCAGGAGCGCGGAGGGCGGCTCGGTGCAGAAAGCTAAGTCTGGGTTTGAGCTGGGCGGCGATCGGGAGGAGGACGCGGACGGGCGGAAGAGCCAGATGGCGGCGCTCAAGGCGCGCTGGGCGGCCACCAAGGCGCAGTATCAGCGCGCCGCGAGGGGCGGCGCGGGGCGCGAGGGCGGCCGTGCGGCGGGTGTGGTTGCGGACGTGGCGCTGGCTACGGTGGAGCCGGCCGCGCTGCAGGCGCAGCTGGTCAGCATTGAGCAGGAGATGAGGATGCTCTCGAGCCGGCGGCACGCCTGAGACGAGGGCAGGATGACCAGCCTCCCACGCGAGACATCATGGAAGACCTCGGCGAGACGAGCTTGCAAGTCAGGTGATCTTTGGCTTTCCTGCTGCTCACGTGCGGCTGCCGCCCAAGGCAAGTATCATGCATAGCCGTCCCTTTATGCGCACGACCTTTCCGCCGCCTAGCTCATGTCGGCCACCCGCACAACGCGGAGCTCAATCGCTCTGCACCACCTTTGTCGCGGCGGCACATGTTTGGATTCGCCGGCGTTCACAGAGGAATAACGAGGATGAGGCGGAAGCCGTTCATGCCAAGGCTGCCCCTTGGGCCGTCAACACGGTGTCACGGAGCGACGCACGGAGGCTATCACGGCGGGTTGGCGGTACCTTGCCGCGGTGTAATACTGATAATAAGACTACTAATTATGATCATAGCAACAGCGGTTTGGCCCCTCTCGACATGCGTCCGGCGGTGGGTGCCTCCCTGCAGTGACCTGTCATCATGAGCATGGTAGCATATGGGGCTCCAACACCGCATCCATTCTTGATATACAAGGAAATCTCAAATGTCAAATGCAGAAGAGCAAGGGCATGCAATAGGCGGCACTAGATGTGCGCGTCATACAACATATTGTCACCCCAAAGCGTGGTTACACATACGAATAGTCCCCCCCCCCCCCCCCCCCCCCCCCCTTTATGCAAGGGGAAGTAGATGCGCCGCCGCGGGGGCCTGCTTTGTCCCAAAAACACTCACATCCACATGGCAAAAATGACTGCGAGGAGAATCGCAGAATGCACTGCGAGGAGAATCGCAGCTGTTGCCAACTAGCGCCTCTTAGAAGCAACCCCGGATGATAGGCCAAACCCACGCATGTCGTACCGTGTGCCCCGCTGGTTATAGGTTTGAGGGGCAATCCCCAGCGTGGGGTGATGGGGCACGGGAACATGAACTACGCTTTCCACCCCGAGTCCACACATGAGATGGGAACGCCTCGCCATTCTGACGCCAGCGCAGTGACAGCCCGAGCAGCAAGCAGCCTCATGTGGCAGCCGCAGCTGGGTGACTGGGCACCCATTGCTGCCAACCTCGTGGTGGAGTGCATCAACGAGACGGGTACGAGTATGTGTGAGTGTATTTATGCTTGTGCTTGTATGTATGTATGTGTGTTTATGTACCAGTGTGCATGTTTGGATAGCAAGACGGAATGTGGATTGGATTGAGGAAGCGGGGGGGGGGGGGGATCTGCCGCTACCACAGACGAAATGAGAGTATTCTGCAGCAGCGGTCCTGGTTTACCCGGGGAACGCCGGAACCAGAGGCTACGAGAAGCTGAGAAACACATCTACCATGCTAGCAGGCATCATGCTGCTGGCACACGCGCTAGCAGCCCCCCCCCCCCCCCCCTGCCACCTGGCGGACACAATGATAAGGCCAGCAAGCGCCTGCTGCTGCTGATGCAGGGGTACACGCTCTCGCTGCTGGCAAGGGAGACGCCAGTTGTGATTACACCCTCCCGGCTGGCGATGTGGCACATCACTGGCTAGGGCTGCACCGCCTGCTTCTCGAACATGCCGGGCTCCCACTTGCCCTGAATGCTGACCTGCGCCGGCTGCCACCGCCAGCGCACCTTGTCCTTCGTCGAGCGCCCGTGGCAGCTGCGCAGGATATGCGCGTGGCGCAGAATCTCCTCCATCTCCTGGTTCTTCACGTCTACCAGCCGCCGGTTGCCGTTGCCTGGGACAGCGCGCGTGTAGGCAGCATCAGCCACTAGGACGCCAGCTTCAGTATGTGTGTGTTGAGATGCATAGTCTGGGTTCTAACAGGGTTTATGTACCCTTTATAACGGCTCTCCGCCAAGAAATGGCAAGGAATGACATCACCATCTTTCAATGTGGGGGGTGTGGGTACTGTTAGAATGTAGATGCGTTTGAGAGATTGCGAGCGTGCACGTGTGGGCACGTGTGTGTGTTTCCCGCCCAAGGGACATGCCATGGGACTGATGGCAGGTGCGGGAGTGGATGGGGGAGGGGCTCACGATACTGCGCCAACCAGAAGGGATGTTGCCCGCGGCGATGCGTGGTCTCCACGTTTAGCTGCGTGTTCTGTTCCTCAAAGAGTGGCAGGAATTTGTCCACGAAATCCCTGGTATAGGATGTCGGGGGAAGCAGGGACGGGGAGGGGGGCGAGGGGGTAATCAGCGTGCTGGCCCTTAACACCCCAGGAGCCACACACACGCACGCACGCACGCACACACACACACGCACACACAGTTGGCGGGACAACAGGGCGGGAAAGCCGCAACAAGCCGCGAGGCGAGACGGGTGCTGGCGATGCCTCTCACCTGGCGCCGCGGGAGCTGCCGGAGAAGGGACAGTAATGCAGCTTCAGCTTTGTGAGCTGCCACACCCCGCGCGAAGCCATGCTGCTCGTGCCCTGAGGGTGCTACCAAGGCGGGGTGCTAACGCGCCCTGACAGGACTTGCCGGGGGCGGGCTGTGGGCCCAGTGAGCGAGCGGCGCGCGCCCTACACCTGCCTGACGGGTGGATATACGCGGCTGTGCCGTAGGGGCTCCGCGCCGGCGGCGGCTGTGGAAGCAGTAGCGGAGGGCTGCCTAGCTGCCGGGGGGAGGAGGGGGGGGGGGGGGGGGGGTGAACTTGGGCAAATCGCAGGGCCGTGCAGCAGGGTTCCGCAGCTAGTATTCTCGGGCCAGTGGGTGCTACTGTGCAGCCGGCGTTGCCGAGTGTCGCCGCCCACTATTCTGGTCGGTCCATCCGTCGCGCGTCGCGACTGGCGGCGTGCGGTCACTTAGCGAGTATGGAGATACGGGTCCGCTCGCTGCAGCAGGCCTGCGACGCGCAGCATCGACCCGCGGGCAGGACGCGTCATCAGCACCCGACTGTAATGAACGAGGATGGCCGGATAATTGTGCTGAGTTTGTGACGCCGCCTGCTCGTCGGCCAGACCCTGAAATTAATGTGCGAAGAACGGAGTTGTATTGTCAATGACGGTACGTCAGCGGTTGTTAAACTCGTTGCATTTCACTTTCCGAATATGATGTATTGTGCGGGGGGGGGGGGGGGGGGCGGGCGCCGCATATATACAAACGCTACCAGGGATGTGCTGAACTCATTTCGGCCGAGTTCAGTTCGGACAGAACTGAATTCAGGGAGTTAAGTTGAATTCAGTTCAGACTGAACTGAACCGCAGTTCAGACTGAACTGGATAATTGAACTGTCCGAACTGCCCGAGCTGAGCCGAGTTCAGTCCGAACTGCCACCGAAATGCCACTGAACAACTACTGAACTGCGGTATGCATATCATTTGTCTCTAGAACTAGCTGATGCAATGATTAAAATGCAGCGGCAAAATGCAGGCCGAAAATTGTTATGGAATACAGGAAAATATTACAGGTGTTGTCGCCAGTGGGCACGTCAACCGCCGATCTAGTATGTTGTTGGATGCTCGAATCATCGGGTTGTTGGGGTAGTTGGGGTAATTGCCCTCAGGCACGCAAAGAGGCGGTGCTAGGCACACGAGGGGGGCGGCGCCGCCGCATTGCATTGGGAGTAATGCCGGCGGTTAGCTGCGCGCCGCCATCTATCGTCGCTGGCGGCATGCAACTTCTTCTCCACGATGACGACGTCCTCCTCGACCTGCGACTCGACGACATCGTCCATTATTTACCTCATCGCCGCGTTCATGTGCACTATAATGGGCGGCGACTGCATATAAGGTTGACAGTGGACATGGTTCAGGTTTGGGTGTTGGAGTGGAAGTAGTGTTGGAATGGAAGTGTTGTGTGCTGAACAGCAGGATGGCGGCTGGTGCACCTTAGCTGTTGGAGGGGTTCTGGGGCGTGCGCGGCAAGATTCCCACCGTAGATAGAACGTCTTATCTCCATGTACGGACGCTGCGGTAACTTGTTGGGGTCATATCTGTTGTGTTGCGGTGTAGTTCGGATACCGCCTGAGTTCATGGGATTTTCGAGGCAGTTCAGTCTGAACTGAATTCAAGTGGTTCAGTTCGGTTTCGGCCCGAACTCCCGAACTACCCCGAACTGAATTGAGTTTAGCACAACACTGGTTGCTTACTACCCGGGTAGCCGATGTAATACAAATACGAGGGCAGGCGCACAGCAGCTATCCTTGATGTAATAGCAGGGGTGATAGCGGCCCTCTGATAATATCGGTGATACCCCGCCCCCTTGCCTGCTGCACTTATTTGTACCAGTCTTTTGCCTTTGCCTGACTCTACCGGTGCAAGCTAAACCCATCATCCACAGACGCCGTGGTAATCGCGGGAAAAACCCGTCCTAAATAATCTCTAAGGATATAATAATTCAAATATAATTATACGAGCTAGCTGCGAAAGGAAATCAGGTGTTCACCCGAAATATGGCATTTGAAACGTCCACCATAGCAATATAATCTGTAAGGATGAGTCGCTACCGGGATATCATCTTGAAATAATCTCTAATGGTCAGTCGCTAGCGCGATGATAGTATTCGAGCAATAGGTTTTCAGGTTGTTCAGCCCGTGTTGCTGTGGGATTTTAAAACCGAATAAAAATCTTGTTCGCGCACACGCAGGCTGGCCCCAAGCAGCCGCTGAGAAAAAGTCCATGAGCCCAGGTATGGCAAGCCACATCGGGGCCGTCGCCACCACGTGGGCGCCTGCTTGGATCGCGCTAAGGAGCCAGCGCGCCTTCCTCCGGACGCCGCGAGGGTGCCCGGTCGACAGGACACGGTCCGGGCGGGCGAAGGTGGTGGTGCGCTCGGCAGACGGCGACGCCCTGTTCTGTTTCGGTCTCGGCTACACCGGGCGCGGGCTGGCGAACCAGCTACTGAAACATGGCTGGTGAGCTGGCGCGAGCTTTGCGGCCGGCTGGGCTGGGGCTGTGATGGGCGAGGGGCTGCCGCAGCTGCCCAGACCCCTGGATGTGCGGCTACATCAGGGGCACACGCCACTTGACTGGAAAACAACACATAGTCATCAAACACCTTTGACCGTCAGACCTGATACAAATACCAGTATGAGTCATGGTTACCGATGGACCAAGCATTCGCTTGTTTGCATTATGTTCACTGGCTTGTCTATTTCGTGAGTTTTCTACGTTTGATACGTTTGCATTGACTACTGTTCGGTGGGCTGCTTCAACCATGCCAAACTCATGTTGTTGCTGATATGTGTGCTGGTTGTCTAAGTTTTCCATGCTTTGGAGTGTCCATCCAGGGGCTGGTACTCATAGCGACCCAGCTGCGGCATGCCATGAAGACATGTTCCTGCTAACCTGACACAGCATCTTGCGCGGGCCGGCAGGAGCGTATCAGGAACATGCCAGAGCCCAGAGGAGTGCACCGAGGTGGTGGCCTCCATGCCCAGGGTGGCCGCTTTTCCGTTCGACCCTACGGATGGGAAACTACTCAGGTGAGAAATCCCCCCCTCGACCAATCCGCAACAGCCTGTTGTGCCTACTGTAGCTCATAGCATGCTCACCTCTTTGTGGTGTGCTCCATGACGTGTCCAGCGAGGCCGGCCTGGAGGCGCTCCGGACTGCTACACATGTGCTGGCGACCATCCCGCCGCTGCAAGACGAGCACCAGCCCGACCCGGTGCAGCGCCACACCATACCTCCTGCTGCGCAGCCGCCGCCGCCGCAGCGGCATGGAACGCGCCCCCGAGTGACTCGCTGCATCGCAGGTGCTGCGGGTGTACTCGCACGAGCTGGCGGCGCAGGCGGGGCAGCTGCGATGGCTGGGCTACATCAGCAGCACCGGGGTGTACGGCGACCGTGGGGGCGGGTGGGTGGATGAGAGGTGCGCCGCCCCATGTCCCTTCCCAACCTTCCCCGGCTGCAGCAGGCATTGCCCCGCCTTGCCATGTTGCGTCGCTGGGGGAAACCTGATGCCACCGCCGCCGCGCCAGCTGCGAGCCGGAGCCGACCAGCGCAAAGCTCCGCATGCGACGAACCGCAGAGACTCAGTGGCAGGTCCTGGCGGAGGAAGCTGGCCTGCCGGCGCACATCTTCCGAGTTGGCGGCATCTACGGACCCGGCCGAAGCGCTCTGGAGGCGGCGCTCAAGCCGGCGGTGCGCCCACCAGCCGCATGTGCCTGGCAAGCCGGCCAAACTAGCTGCTGCCAAGTATTGCTGACACTTCTGCCATCCTCGCAGAAGAGCTCCTCCTCGCGCCGCCGATCCCAGAGACGCTTCACGGCGCGCGTACATGTCGCGGACGTGTGCCGTGCTGTGCAGGCTAGCATGACGGCCCCGTCACTGCCACCTGGCGAGGTGCTGGCCTCTACGCTCTCCCTTTCACCCCTCACGATGATGTATCACATTGCACCCAGGGGCCGGCGCTAGGAGAGAGTGGTAGCGAGGCTCTGCCCATTCGGTGTTGGTAGAGTCCGACCGCTAGTGGCGGCATGACGCAAATACGGGATACCTGACAGGCCAGAGATCGTACGCACTGAGAGGGGGCTATGGACGTGAGCAGCCGAATGGAACAGTCTGGACTCGCCAGCCTGTCGGAAACGTGCATGACAGCATTTGCCTCGGAGTTGGCGTTTTTGCCCGCTAAAGTACACCCACTCACACGGCGAACACAAACAGCGATAGATGCAAGCGCATGTCAGCTGGGGCGCCCCCACGATCCGCACATAGACAGCTAGCTACACCAGCGCACACGAGCCATCGTCCTGATCATGCGGCTTTCGAACGCATTTCACTTTATTCTGCGTGCCAGTTGCATTGGTCCTTTGTGGCAGTGATTCCAAAAGTGAGTGCTTGCTTCCAAAACTGAGGGCGCTTTCGACAAGAGACAAGGGAGAGCTAAGGCCTCAGAACACGTATTTTGATCAAATACTTGTTATTCTGCCGCGCCGCAATGTACTATATGCAATTTCTAAATGCAGGATGAAAATAATTTGGGCGCCGTGATGCTCTCAAGTCATGACAATTCAATGTTACCAATGTCGCTCTCTCCTTTTCTCCCCCCCCCCCCCCCCCCCCCCTCTCTCTCTTTCTCTCCCTCTCCCTCTCTCTCCGAGACTCCAAGTGGCCGTGCCTCGCAGGTGTTCAACATCGTGGACGACGACCCCGCCTCGCGAGCCGAAGTGGTGCGCTACGCGGCTGCCCTGTTGGGTGTGCCGCCGCCAGACGAGACCGCCACCTCCAGTGCGGACAGCGCCGCGATTGACGAGAAGCGCGTCTCCAACCGGCGAGTCAAGCGCCAACTGGGCGGCGAGCTGCTGTTCCCCAGCTAC
Organism: Tetraselmis striata; assembly: GCA_006384855.1. Taxonomy (NCBI): domain Eukaryota; kingdom Viridiplantae; phylum Chlorophyta; class Chlorodendrophyceae; order Chlorodendrales; family Chlorodendraceae; genus Tetraselmis; species Tetraselmis striata. The sequence goes on from VCJN01001964.1 coordinate 88,277, forward strand.
CGGCAGGGCCTCCCTGCCATCCTCGTTGGCGACCTGCGCCCCTTTGACTGATGTGCGCCGTAAAAGTGCGCACCCACCTCGGGAGTGTCGTCTCTTTTCTCAGCTTGCGCCCCTTGTCATTGATGCGATCCAGTTGCCGAGCTGCTGCCCCTCCATTCAAGGGGGCGGGAGGAGGAGCAAGTGGGCGTTTCCGCTCACTCGGGCCCCGGCTCGCAGCAGCCCAGCCGCGTGGCCATGTCTGCCACGTGCTTGAAGTAGGCGTACTTTACGTCGTCAAAGCGCATGTCGTACCTGATTGACAAGGGGGCGGGGGGGGGGGGGGGGGGGGGGGGGTTCAGCCGGGTTGTTGAGGACAACATACCCAAGCGCGCCCTAGTCGACAAGCAAAATTCCCTATCCACCTTTACACAAGGTCGCAACCCCAATCTCATGGCATCACCAGTAGTTGACAGCAATGACTCGGCCGCTCTCGTCCGGGGTCTGCTGCACGTAGTGAAACCAGCAGCTGCGAGGGAGAGGGCAAGGACGATGGCAAGGTTTCCGTCAGAGGCAGCAGAGGGGCAACGCCCGATGTGATGCCAGTGGGCACCAACGATTTTGCTTTGGAGGACCATGATATAAGGGAGGCCTTCTACATGTTGCTGCTGGCGCACATCCGGGACCCTCCAGTTTGCTGTGCTGTGACATGACACATGAGAATGCCATAATGGCACGGGTTGACTCGGGCCTTTCATTCCCCTTACCCTTCTGAGACGGGATACCGCATAATTCCCGGGCAGGGTCACCTTGGTAGGTACAGCAGCTCCCCCTTCTTGACAGTGCAGCGCCAAGGCGCCGGACCGCCGAAATAGTTCGGGAAGCGCGCCTCTGCCTTGGCTGGGTCAGTGGGGTATGGCTCCACGGGGCACCACAACACCTCCGCCGGCGGCTCCACCAGGGCCGCCCGCAGCGTGCCATCGGCACCTCGCACGTACTCCGCCAGCCGGCAGCGCTGCAGGTGCATGCGATACACCTCCGCCGGCGGCAGCAGCGTGAAGGTCTTGGACCCTGACACCAATCAGAAAGATTGTCAAAGGTTTTTCGTGTTTACTCCGCGTTTATTCCGTGATAGCTGCGTGACTTTTGGTAGCTTTGGGACACTTTATCATTTCGTGACATCTTTAGCCTGTTATCGTGAAATGATAATCGTGATTTTGTATCTCTCTACTAACGCGTGCAATCATCATTAGGAATTATTCCATGGGACGCGTCTCCACTGCACAGGGGCATCAAGACGTTGGTGCTCCCATCCAACAGGGAGGGGGAGGGGTGCGCGGACCTGAGATGACTGCGTATAAGTTGTCGTAGTGATCTGTGACAGTGAGAACAGGACGTTCAGCAAGAGGGCAGAGTGTTTTGGGTTGGTCTTAGGAAAAAAAAGGAAAGCAGCCGAGACAGGAAGCAAGCGCACGGCGGGTGAGGGCGGGCGCGACCTTTGTGGAAGGACGTCTCGCTGCGGTCGTCTCCGATCCACAGGTTCACCGCCTCGGGCATTACGCCCAGCGCCTCTGGGGGCAGCCAGCGCGGCGCAGGGAGTAAGGCTGGGGAATGCAGCACGGGAGGTGGCTGCCAACACATGGTTGGGGGCTGTTGCTATGCGGGTGGCTGGCGCACCTGTTGCCCAGGGGATGTGGGGCTCGACGTCCTGGATGAGCGCGCTGAGCTCCTCCGTGAGGTTGCTGTTCTGGTGCTACTTGTACCGAGGGCAAAAGTACGGAGCAGAGCGCGGCACACCTTGCAGTGAGACATACTCGCAGTGAGCCCTAACTTGTGCACTTGAGAGCATGGACCAGCCCGGGCATGTGGCATGTGAGCTGCAGCGTCCAGCCCGCACCTGCAGGTACGGCACTACCGGCGGGCTTGCGGAGCGGCTGTCTCTGAACAGCGTCACAAACTCATCGAAGCTCATCCGCTGCTTGTAGGGCGTCACGAACAGCGGTTGCTGGCCTGCGTCGGCGCATGCCGCCCACGTGAGGGCCAGCCCGCCATGCACAGGCAGAGCAGGGAGAGGTTGGGGGGCAGTAGCAGGAGGGGGAGGAGGAGGAGAGGGTGCGGACCCTCGACATCCAGGACTGCGTCCGCCCGGCCGTTTGGTGTCATGTCCACTGTTACTTGCTGGCCAGCAAGCCTCTCCGCCAGGTTGGCGTCTGTCCAGGTGGATAGCGCGGGCCAGTGTTCCAGCCCACCCTGCACCACCAACCCCCATCCCCGGGGGAGGACTGTGTTATAAGCATATATAGCCAAGGGCCAACCATAGGGGCGTCGATACCCTTCCCCCTCCCCGTTCCCCTCCGCCTCATCACCACCATCACTTGAAATTTTGCGACCCATGACAATGCAAACCTGTGCGTGCCAAATGAGCATGTAAGCTGCGAGTGCTGCCTGCAAACGCCAATCAACTGAAACCCACCCGCTCGCACGGCGCCGGTCGGTACCTCGATGATGCAGGGCTTGTTGGGTGCCACATACTCCCGGTAAAACTCCAACGCGGACGGCGGCGTGATGCGGTCGATCGAGGGCCCGTAGCACAGCTCTGTGTGCGCGCGGCGCCCAGACTGTCAAGAATTACCTGCGAACACTGGCTGGCAGGGGCTGTACGCCAGCAAACGCTGTTATTGTGGGTCTTACACACCTCGCAGGTCCTTTGATAAATCGCCAAGCGCCTCCATATTGGAAGCGAATCCCAGAAGCGAACCCCAGGCGCGCCCCCTGCAGCCTTCGGGTCTTTAGTCGCGAGGCACTTGGTGCACCACCCGGGCTCACCAGGAGGCCTTACTCGAAAGATATTATTCCCTCGGGATCCGTAGCTTGGTGGCGGCTCGAGAGCGTGCTCGCTGCCTCATCAGACGGCGCAGATTCGTCCGCCATCCGGGTGTTGCCGAAGCTGCGCAGAGCGGGCGGCGTGGATTGCCATCGCTCACACCGGTATGCCCGCGTGGCCCGGACTGTCAACCGGGCGGCGCGCGTCACTTATCCATTCTGCCTCGTGCGGGACGATGCGGGCCGCTTTTCAGCGGCTTGTGTTATATATTGATCTTTTTAATACATATGTACTGCTTTTGGCCGTGGATTTCTACGCGCCTTTTAATTGTGTAATTCACGGCACCACTGGTACCTGTACTGCTGTCGCCCCCGAGAGCAGTACAGTTAATAATAAATAATACAAGATGCCGTGACTGCCGACAGGGCACCTTCCGCTCAGTTTTATGTACGGATTTAATCCTTAGTGATAGGAATGCCCAGGAGAGGAGTGCATTGTTGGTGCGAGCAGCGAATAAATCCCCGTCTGCGTAGTTGTGTGCCACCTGAAACTGTGTGGCCATGTTGACGAGAATCGCTGCGCATCGGCAGACAACCACACGCGGGGGAAATGGCGTCGGTCGTTTTCCAAGCCCTGCCCGCCCTCAAATGGGCAACAGACCCTACATTGAGACAACATTAGATAGTACGTAGCCTCAGTGTGTAACCGAGAGTGTGTAAGCAAGATAGACGGAGCCGGTAGTGAAGAGTGGTCAATCAAAAGCATGAGTCATCCTCATGAGCGTGCTAGCAACCACGACCAAGTAAAAATATTCCCTGGGCGGCCGACCGTCCACATCGGTAACGGGAGCCATATATTCGTCCGGTTCAGATTCCGGCAAGGGGGGATAGTAAAGCACAGGTGTGGTTGGCCTTTTCAGAAACGACCGAGCGCTCGTCCGCCACAACAGTGGAACCCAAGATGACGGGCATGATTGCGCGTGACACATAGCAGTCTCTCCACACTACTCTTCATGCATGTACGGGACTTAGCACGAAACACTGCTGGAGCCAATATATATGTTGACCCCAATCAGATTTTATTACATCAAGGCTTTCAAAAATGCGCACTACAAACAGAACTAACAGCAACTATGAAAGGTTGCCAGCAAAAGAGAGGCATAAGCCTGAAACCAAGGTCGAGCAGGAGGCCAGCGAGCCAAGAACCAAGGAGGAGCCAAGGGAACCACGAAGTCGCCAAGCTGCCAGGAACCAAAGGGACCACCGCCCCGGGGTAGGCTATCAGCCGCGGCGAGGACGCTTGCAGCCAATGACCCGGGTTATAGCAACACATACATGCCGATGAGCGACGCGACGCATGCGCAAGAGCACCATCACGTGCCGCGCGCGCGGCCGCGACCCCGCCAAGAACGTTGTCCGCATGTGCCATGTTGATGAGCAAGGAGAAACGGCGGCGCCACGCTGACAAGAGCTGGCCGATTTTTTGGCCAATGTGTAGTGTGTGGCTAGCTTTCGCGAGCTCCACCAAGAAGGCCTCAGCGTGCGGGGCCAGCGAGCCAATGACCAGATGATGATTGGGCCAGTGACCCCAATCATCGCGGGCAATGCCGGCGTTAGCAGCGGCCGGAGGAACGCCACTACGGCAAGAGTGTGATCCGTATATTTTAAAAAGATCAGCACCGCAAGCCGCCTAAAAGCGGCCCGCATCCCGCAGCACGAGGCCGCGCCGGTCGGGCCGGTCGTCAGGTCTGGGGGGCGGGCACGGCGCGAAACGCCAAGCCCGCCGCGTGTACCGGAACCGGACGCCGGACGCCGTCGTTCGACCATCGCCCGTCCGTCGACGGATGCCGGGCCCCCGGTCGGCGGTCGCGGGGCTGTATATGTGAGTGACATGAGGCGGCTACACCATATCGGTAGCCGGTACTATTGTTCCCTACATACACCATAATCAGCGGTAAAAACTCGCTGCGGTACCGCGTTATTTTGGCGTATCAGACGAATGTCAAGCGTGCCTGAGCGAGAATACACGCGCGTCTATTCAGAAACAAGCCGTACTCTTACCTCTATCGTGAAATCAAACGACCGAATACCGAACGTACAACGGTTCATTCACGAAGACGCAGCACGCGGGAGGAGGACGGACATTCTTGATTTTTGTAAAATGTTTCCGGTATAACTCAAGATAAATTCGTCCTAGTTGCAGGGTTTTTACGGACTATGGTCACAGCGCCTAGAAATCAAATGAGCAAATATCTACGGACGACGGTTCATTCACGAAGACGCAGCACACGCGGAGGAGGAGGAGGAGGAGGAGGAGGAGGAGGACGCCTCAAATTTCGTAATAAAAACGCGGTGCTACCAGTATTGCTTCGCTCACACTGCGGTGATTTCGGACCGCCTCCTCCGTTTTCTCCGCTCAACCCGAGAGGTAGGGGAATCGAGAATCAAAAAGCTTGGACAATTTTGGGATATGCCGGGTCCGACTGGAGAGGTCCGTCAGGGCTTGGCCGGAGCGGCTATACCTGCCTGCCGTACCGACGACGACTGCTAGCGACTAGCGACTACCGCAGCCCGACGACGGACGTATCCGCACATTCAAGTCACCCCCTTCGCCATCATGCCAGTCCGACGTCACGCCACCACCCGCCGGCAATTTACTCCCTGCTCTTCAAAGCCTTTTCCGCACAGTAAGCATTCCATGTTTCCCACGAGTTTGGTATTTGCGCACGCGCTACCGCTTTGCGCCCTCGCGTGTCTGCTGCTCGTTTGGCGTTCGTTGACCGGCGGGACCGCACGAGCATCGGGGACTCGGGGCCGCAGCGCTACCCGTATCGCATTGCTAGCCTACCCCGTACCGATACGAGGGACCACCCGAGCTACTGAATACACACGCTTTTGAATTCCCGTGCATGGAGGGCGTATCTGTGACGTGCGTATATATGTGGCGAGCTTGCTAATACAGATAGTCGTTACTCACTGGTACGGCAGTTCGGTGTGCTGCTCTTGCTGCGTCGTCGTCGTCGTCGTCTACCTACCCCATATCTTCTACCATTACCAAAACACCAAATCCGACGGAATAGTAGTAACCCGATCATCCACCGGTACGAAAGGTAACCAATCGCTGGACCCGTCGCTCGCGGGCTGATGGTATTGGTGGGAGCGGTAGCCGCGGACCCGCTGCCTGAGTTTTTCTCTTCTCTTCCATCCGAGGGATGATGGCTCGCTAATCTTCCCGCTTGACCCGCACTTAACATATACATGCAGTGCTACGGGCTCGGCGTGCTACAATGGGGGACAGGGGCTAGAGATTGGCAGCGCCGCAGCGGCAGTGGCGGTAGCGGCGTGCGTGGCGGGTGACGTGTCCACGCCATGACCGAGCTCCGTTGAGCTCGACCATGGGTGCGACTTAGTCGCTGCTACGGGGGAGAGCGGCGCGGTGAAAACGGCAACTGTCAGCAACTTAGAAACTTCCAGTCGGAGTGCCAGTCAACCAGCGGGCATAGCATCACAAGCCGGCGGCAGGCGGAGGAGGCCAGCGGCAACGCAGCCCCAGCAGCGCGGCCCCAGCAGGCCGCCGCGGTAGAAGGCCACGCCGCGGCGGCGGCCACGGACACTAGCGGTCCGATGTAATTACATTTTCTGGTTTATTTCCCAGTACTTTCGCACAGTGTCCAACCCCACCTGCATAAAACTGAACGTCACCGACACTACTCACCTATCAAATTTGCCAGATAGGATTAAGCGCGCTTAAATGCGCTTAACTACAGTTAGGAGCTCCACTCTCATTGGTTGTTGGGTTGGCAACATCAAGGCAGCTTGGCGCTTTTACTCTTTTAAAATCTCAAACCATCCGCCGCTCGCGTGAAATTCATTTCCGCTGTATTTATCACGTTGGCGAACAGTACTGCAGCTCCCGCCCGTTACGTTTGAGCCCCCACGACTACTCGCGAGTAGTAGTGGAGTAGTCGCGCTTACCGCCGCGCTTGGTGATTTTCTAGAGTATCGCTAAGTATGCTGTATTCGTGCCACTCCCGCCGTACGGTATACAGTGATGACTCGCGACTATTGGTGCCCTGTAGTGATGACTTGCGACTAATGGTGGCGCTACTCGTCACGCTATTCTCTAGTACTCAGTGCAAGACATCGCTGCCGTACACATGCCTCCAGCCTGAAATAAAGTACTGCGGCGCTTAACATTAAGCGGGGGTTAAGCTTGCTACATACATGCGCTTACTCGAGCTTACTATGTGGTAAGCGCGGTTAAGCGGACCACGTTTCGACGAGTGCCTGAGGAAAAAAGACGCGGAGGTGACCTATGACGCCGAGAATATTGCGATTTGATTGGCTGCGATTTTTACTACTACACCCCTGCACATAAGTTTGGGGTCCCTTTTCGGCAGCCTCAAGACTTCAGAAGTCTAGGGTACCTGAACGTAGGGCATATGATATGAAACCCTGGAATGTCAGAGGGCTTTATAAAACCTGCATGACGAGTGGCTCAAACCGAAGCTTCAAGACCTTTGACTAGTGAATCACGTTGCACTTGGCTCGTGGATGGGCGTCGCATGCAACTGCACCAAAACCAGGGTCGGTATCACGCACCCGCCGACGCGCGTGAATAGACAACCAAACGGCGGGATGGCCCTGAACGCGTGAGGAAACACATTGGCGAGGGGCTCGGGTGCATTTGGTTGGGGTGCAGCCGTGTGGGCGGCGGCCAGTACATGTCGCGTTGCGATACTGGCATTGCATCAGTGTCGGCCACGCGCAGCAACACCCCTTGGCTTTAAAACGCTATAACTTCTCAGGGTTTGCTCAGAAAAATGTTTTAAAAACACCACGCGATTCCTCGTTCACATCTGCGTCGAGACCGATCTTTCAAAATCAAAAATCGATTTTCTGGGTCCCCGTGAAAAATCCCCAAAGATGATCATCCAAGTTGCCCCTCTCTGCCTCATGTGCCCACCCATATCGGGCTCGTGGCTTTGCGCCAAGTGCGTGTCTAAGCCGCATACTCAGTTGCGAGAGAGAGTTATGTATGTGGATGACCACGGACCACCAACACTTGGCATGTGCTACCTCCTAGCGATACACACATCTACCAGCCAAAATGCCATCTTCCACAACATTTTTCAAGGAATTTCATATACATCAAAATCCACGCCCCTACCGCGCCACCCCGCCCACGAAACGGTGCAACTGGCATTCCACCACGCGCCCCCATAGTACAGCATTGACCTACACCAAGGGGGCCATCGAGCGCCTCTCCTACGTGCGCTCGCCACAGAAACAACACCATTTTCACCCTAAAGCTGCTCCCCAAAGTGGCCGACTTGTCGTTGGGGTGTCACGTCGTGCCTATAGCGACATGCTTTCAGTGGCCTACACGCACGGTGTGTGCACCTTATGCCAAGGGCCGTATCCACCGAGTTTGGTGCGAGGAGTGCCGCAATTTCCATAGGTTTCGACGGTTGGCGCAACCCACAACTTTCTGGCGCCAACGCATCATGCATTGATTTCGCGTTTTTGAAAGGGCGCCCACAAATGGTCGTGTTGTCGCGCGGGTGGGTATAAAGCGCACAATAGGCGTTCGCCCGAACTATTCCCACTGTAGTTAGCATGTATGCACATGCAGCCGGCGTTATCCTCGCCCATGCATGCGCTTTGCGATCGAAAATGCAAAACCCGGACTTATGTGGAGGGGTGTATATTCCGTTCTATTGGCATGGAGAGGATAGGAGACGCTCGACCGTCACGCGTCACGCAAGCGCCTCCCGCCGGCACGGGCGACGACCGCTGCATCCCGCGGCGCCAGTACCTATAGCAGATATTTTCAAAATTCTCGGTCATGCAACCAAATTCTAGCCGGCGACCCCGTACGTGTGGGGTGCACCACTCCGCCTGCCGATATCTTGTATGGGACGAGGGCTAGTTCCGATCGCGTGCTCCCCGATTCCAACGGCGGTCGGCAGAGCAAGAGGGCCGGAGGTGGGCTTCCGTCAACGCTGATCCGCGGCGGCTTGCGTCTCAATACAATCACAACTCAGCGCACAACGAGTCCTCGTGCCGCGCACCGCCGTGCACACTGGCCGCGATCGAGGAACGTGACTCTCATGTCGCAGAAAAATCGCTTCGGGGGTGTTGGCGGCGGCGGCGGGTACGGATAAGCACGCACACAACAAATGCGCCAAAGCATACGCCCAAGCAGCGTTACCCATCACTTGGGGGGGGGGGGGGGGGGGGGCTATCAGGGCCTCATGATATATAGAAGACGCCCGGGTGATATATATATGCGTGACGCCGAGAATACTGCGATTTGGTTGCTTGCGATTTTTACGCTATTCCGTTCTAGTAGTGAGGAGAGGATATAAGACGGCGCCCGACCGTCACGCGTCACGCACGCCGCGGGCGCCGCCCGCCTGCACGGGCGGCAAGCGCTGCGTGCCCCCCGCGGCGCCGGTACATGCAGCCGACATTTTTAAAGACACCGGTCACGATGTCACACAACCAACTTGTGGTTGGCGACCCCGTGTCACCGTGTGGGGTGCACCACTCCGCCTACCGATATATGCCGTTTCATATCGCTAATTCCGATGGTACTGACAGATACCATCGGCGAAGGCAGGGGAGCATCGGACGTCGGCCTCCGTCAACGGCTTTCGTCTCAATTCGTTGTTGTAGACAATCACAACCCATCGCGTAGCGAGTCCGCGTTCCGCACATACACCGCACACCGCACAAGCTGGCCGCGATACAGGATGAACGCGACTCTCACCTCGCACCGTCCAATATCGCTTCGGGGATGGTGGTGATGGCGGCGGGGCTCATTGATTGGCACTCGAAAAATGCGCCGTCCACCTGACCAGCAGCGTCACCCGTCAGGTTTTGGGGGAGAATTCGGAATCAAATTATCCCCCCAAAAGAGTAACCGTTTCGTTTTGTGATATGTACCCGTCAGCATTCGGGGAAGTGACGCTGCGGTCGGCCGATAATCGTCGTGGCACTCTCCGGTACGAGTATTTATGATCTAAACTAGTTTATGGGGTTTCCCTCCTTGACCTAACCGCTTTTTAGCTACAAGTGCTGCTCAGTGGTACGGGAACTAGGCATCTGTTGTTGCGCCCTTTTTGGGTGCAGCACGAGTAGACATAAAAGCAGCCAGAACAGCTGAGCCTGCCATCTTCCAGTTTTCGCTGCGTTCCACGCAGCGATGTAAAAACTGTCTCGTAACCAGTTGCGAGCAAGGTCACCCCAGGTTGTTCAAGACCACACCCGGCTCACCACCCGAGTGTGATATTCTCGTCCGTACGTCCGTGCGTTACCATGCCAGATGGAGAAGAACCCGTCGCCGAGCCTACGTTGGAGTCGCTGAACGCAGATATGAGGGCCTAGTCTTCATTAATGCGAGAGTTAGCTACAGCTGTGGCACAATTGACGGCTCGTGATCGCGTTGTTGATGGGGAAGGGGCACATGGCTCCGGCTCCGGGCAGCGCTTCGCGGGACAGCCGACAGGCAGCGGGGGAGCCGCAGAGCGCCCCGACTTGCTAGAGCTAGCCCATAGCGGCCGTGTCGGAGCAAAATCCGTGAGTGCCGAGGACGACTACCTCGCGGTGCCAGAGCTACTGCAGAGAGCAGAGTTTGGTTACGAGGCCGTTCGACCGGTCAGCCGAGTGCATGGACTCTTCCCCCTGAGCACCGACCTAACGAACGAGTACCTCAAGCAGGACGACCGGCCTCTGCCGGCCCAGGAGGAGTATTTGTGGATGTCGTGTTTCGGGGCCCACATGGCCGCGCTTTTCGTGGCTCTCGACGAGCTGCTGCCCTATGTCCATGCCACCAACCAGGACTTCACCCCCTACCTCGCGAGAGCTCGGAACCACGCCGAGGCCATCGACAAGGCGTTTCGGTTTCGTTTGGCCTTCCTGCGGAAGCTAAATGAGATCAAGCGTGTGCACGGTGGCCAAGGTGTTCTGGACGTGCTGCGAGCCCAGCATTTTCAGCCTGCTTCGGAGCATCTGGGTTCCGCGATCTTTGGGGACCTCATGAAGGACTACGAGCGTCGCGTCTTCGAGGCGACCGTTGCCAGCAGCGCAAAGGCAACCGCTACTGCCCGAGTAGCAGCTGCAGCTGCAGGTCGCGGGCGTGGGCGAGGACGTGGCGGCGGGCGTGGACGTGGCCGCGAAGGTGAGCACGAGTGACGGTGTAGGGCGCCTTTCGCCGGAGCTGCTGGAGCATTGCGAGGCCACCTTTCGGTGACCGCCGCAAGACGCACCCTTGCAGCACAACGGCGAGATGAGCGCCCTGTGTCAGGACCTGACCCCCCCACCTTACAGACTTCATTTAGACCTTCCTCGGTGCGGCGCTTCTTACAGCTACAGCCGAGTGCGGCTCAACCATCCGCACACCTGCACATGGCGGTTCAACCAACCGCCTCCCGTACCATTCCATCGCTGCGTCCATCGGTTGTTACCCTGCGTGTCACAACTGGTTCGCAACGACCAAGTTTTGCGCGTGTACGTTATGCACGGGACAGGCGCTACGAGCGCGAAGGGCGCGCGGGGCGGCCCTCTTACCTGAACCTAGCCCCGCAAACCCGTACTGAAGCTACTGCAAACCCGTCCAGCAGCTACCGGCCAACCGCCGAAAACCTAACCGCTGCTGCCGAGTACTTTGCGATCAGTAGTCGTACTGGTGGAACTCTGTCGGTAAAACGACGCACGTACGTAATTGACGAGCCCGCAGCTGTCGCTCCGTGGGCTGCGTCATTGCGATCCCGGCTGCAGGCAGCGTTCGGCTCGGACGAGCTGGGCCAGCGGACGCTCGACCTGCTCTCAAACTCCCTCAGCGCTCAAACACTCAAGAGCTACGCCGGCAGACTGTCTCAGTTCGCGGAGTTCTGCCACGACTCTGAGAACATCAGTCCGCTGGAGGCGACTACTACTACTGTCGTTCGGTATGTTGCCTGGATGGGGGAGCGAGGGCACATCGCAGCTAAGTCGCTGCAACCCTACCTGTCCGCAATTAACACGTTCTTCGAGCTGCACAACCTCGTCCCCATCGCCAAGGACAGTCTACACCTAACTTCAGCAAGGCGTGGGCTGATGCTGCGTCAGCGCCGGCTGGACGCTGCCCCTTTGCGTGTCCCTCTGCCTGCGGATGTAGCCTACCGCTTCGTCACGAAGGCCGAGCTAATTGTGTCTGCTCCTTACCCAGAGTACCACCCCGACTTCCGAGCCCTCTTGGCCTCGGTTGTCAACTTCATGTTCTTCGCCAGGGGCCTTACTGGCGTCTCCTGTCGAGTGCGAGATGTGCATGTCGACACCTACAACATCACCTTACAAGTGTACCGCGAGAAGGGTCGCGCTGGCCGACGGGGACCCGACGACCTGCGCGTACTTCTCCTTCCGGTGTCCGAGCACCCTCGAGTGGCACGTCTCTTGCATGACAGCTCGGTTTGGCTTGGCTTCATCGACAACGTCCAATCTGCCCCCTTGGTTACTGTTGGCTTGGCTACATCAAACTTCTGGGCTGTCACTGCGGCCGAGCAGTCAAAATCTTGGACTGCGGCTACAATGTCAGACTGGTTGTCTGCAGCCATCAGTCTAGTCAACGCTGCCCCCCCTGCTGGCACTTCTTGGACTTCACACAGTCTTCGCAAGGGCGCAGCTTCTGCAGCAAACGCCATCGGAGTGCCATTGTCCCACATTCGCTACCAAAGCGGTTGGGCCACTAACTCTGACGTCGTTCTGGACTACATCGACCCCAACGTTCTTCCTTCACCTGGCGCATGGTTCTTCTTTGGACACATCGCCCCCCTCTGCCACTTCCAAGTCCAACAGGACTCCGCAGCGGTGGCCTTCCCAGTGCCTCCTTCATGACTTGGCGCTACCTCTTCTCCGTCAATCCACCGCTCTCTCCGTTCGCTCAAGACTGGCAAAACCAGACTCAACTTTGAAATGATCTAAACTAGTTTATGGGGTTTCCCTCCTTGACCTAACCGTTTTTTAGCTACAAGTGCTGCTCAGCGGTACGGGAACTAGGCATCTGTTGTTGCGCCCTTTTTGGGTGCAGCACGAGTAGACATAAAAGCAGCCAGAACAGCTGAGCCTGCCATCTTCCAGTTTTCGCTGCGTTCCACGCAGCGCCCCCCCCTGACCCGTTTTCCCTCCACGCTTTCACTAAACCATCCTGCCAATTTCGGCTCTTGACCGTGTAAAACAGCCTGCGCGACCTTTTTGGCAAAACCAGACTCAACTTTGAAATCAGCGTGCGTACCTTTTATTTTGGTGATTTCCGATATCGCCTTCTGCTGCTAGCTGATGTAGCGACTAATTATAGTATTTATCAGCGTCACCCGTCACGCGTCACGCGTCTTCTATCCTGACGCCCTAACAAATCCACCGCTGAAGAAGGCTCATAGAAGCTCCAGCAGGAGATCCGCACAAGCCGCACGGACCGCATCCGCAGCACGCGCGACAAGGAGTAACAGCATTAATGTACCCGGTCCGAGTAGACGATGTATCTTAAAAACAGCCGATAGTACCCGTATCGAGCAGCAGCAGATTAGCCTGCGATTGATTAGTTAGTACACAGGTAGCCGCTATTGTAATTCTATGTACCCGCCTGGAGACACGAGCGAGTTCAGCTTCGAGTACTGGGACCGGTTTTCGTTTTACGCGGGGAGGACAGCACACCTCAGGTACGATGTATTTATCAGTGCCCGACGATGTGCTGCACCCCGCCTTAGTCGGCCGGCTAGCACGCGGTTATTATGCGGCACGTTATCGTAGCGCACATGATAACCCATTATAGCGTGTTTTGACAGATGACAGTTTTTCGTTTCGTTTTTACAAGGCAGATATCTGCATTCTGATATTTTACGGACGTCGCAAATAATAATTACCTACCTGTCATCACAGCGTACCGTAAGTGTTTTCGGTACGAGAACTCGAATGCAATAATGTTGCGGATCGTGCACGTTTATTCGTCGCTGCTATTTGCACAGATTTCGTATCTTTGTCCAAGGCGGAAAATCCACGCGCTACTCTCGAGATGGTCCAGGATTAGGGTCATTTAATATCAGCGACCACCGGCGATTTTGGCGACGTTTCGCCCATGTTTCTGCGATATCATGATGCCACGTAGCAGTCTATCATCGATTTCTGGCTACGCTTAGCTAGTTTTATCTGCGTTTCATACGGGTACCGCGTAGCCGCGTACAGGTAGAGCCGACATGCGCTAGCGACTACTACCCGCCTCCACTACTACCCGCCGGTGCGTCAGGCTCGATACAGAAGCTCTGAAAGAACTGGCGACGCGTAGGCTACGCGTGGCCCGGGGATTTTTGGAAGAAATGCCCCGGCTACGCGAAGCCTACGCGTCGCCGATTTTTGGTTGGTGGCGTCGCCAATTTTGATGACTGCTTTTCGGCGCTGCGACGTGGCACTCTCCGGTACGAATAAAAATCGGCGACGCGTCGCCAAAATCGCCAGTGGTTGCTGGTGTGAAATGGTCCTTAATCGCGATCCAAAGTCCACGCGCGTACACGCCGAACTACTCGCGGCGTTGACCAATGAAACCGCAATATGATATACATGGTGCTACTTTTAGCGGTAGTGGATTCGTTACTGGCCTTTTGCGACACACCTTTACACAGGGATCAATACGGGGCGGTTTTGAAATTCCAATTGGGAAGTTTCGCCCACAATAACCCGACGGCTACTGCTTGCCCCATATCCAGACGGAAAAACGAAATCGGCATTCATCTCAGCCCCCCAATTCCTCTGCGCAATGCCGCAAAAGAGTGGTGCAAATCTCTACTCTATTCAAAGAGTGTTAAGTTTAGTATGTTTCTCTTCCCCAGGATCGGGGGCTCTATATGTAGGAGCATGGAGGTGATGTTGGACATGCAGAGCAACCATGTGGACTACCTTTCCTCCGCCATGTAGAGCATGAACGAGTTGCGCGAGCTATACCTCTCCACCAACGCGCTCAAGCGGTTCCCGCACGAGTTGCGCAACACGAGAAAGCTGGAGGTGCAGGACTTCGGCAACAACTAACATAATAGCATGTGAATATTCTATGTGTCCGGGTCAACAGTACATCAAGATTTCCAGGTATTATCATCGTTTTACTCAGGTATTATCATCCCTTAACATTCCTCCCCGCGCCAAAATATCTGTTGGTGGCGTGACATGATGACAATTATACGAGTACGATATACTACGAGTTTGTACATGTGTGTACTAGTACAATGCGTACTTGTGACTACGGGTATATGTACTGTATAATGCTGCCATGGTAAGCGTGAGATACTACGAGTTATTACCTGTGTACACTAGTTCAATGTGTACCTGTGACTACGGGTATTTGTACTGTATAATGCTGCCATGTCGTAAGCGTTGTGCTTCGGAGCCGGTTTGATACCGCCTCAATTGTTTCAAGGCGCCAGCATCCTGCTGTAGTCGCTAAGGGTCACCGGTTCGAACCCCGCTAATGTCGAGAATTGCATCGCACGGGGGAGGGGGGGGGGCGGAATGTAGTGTGACAATTATACGAGTACGATATGCTACGAGTTAGTACCTGTGTGTACTAGTACAATATGTACCTGTGACTACGGGTATATGTACTGCACACCGGTTCCCCGGGCGGTACTCCCTATCTAAATGAAATCCTCCCGGGGTTGCTCTGTATAGCGGGGTCACAATCCTGAGATTAGACTACCGAAACGAGTATGAACAGTGATTAGTATCCGGTTTATACAATCAAATATAACGTCATTTGATCAAACCTCATAGCCCACGTGACCACCCGTCTCGCCAATCCATCCCGCCCGCCCCACCGATGCCAATCGGACACACAGGCCGGCACCATCACGCGCATACCACGGTAGCAGCGCGCTAATCTAGGCATATATATGGTGGCGTGCAGGTGCCCCGTCTTGTGTGTCGCGGGCAGGGATGGGGTTGGCGGCGGGATGATATGAGGGAGGAGCGCGAGCGGTCACATGCTAATATTACGCACGTAGCGCGTGCCACGTAGCCAAAAAGCGTTGCCAGCTGCACATCTCGGATTCGCGACCCGTTTACGGTCTTCAGAAACGAGCACCTACTACGCGAACCAGTGTGTGTATAATGCTGCCATGTGGTATTAAGCGTGATATACTACGAGTTAGTACATGTGTGCACTAGTACAATGTGTACCTGTGACTACGGGTATATGCACTGTATAATGCTGCCATGTGGTAATAAGCGTTGTGATAAACAATTATGGTATCCTGAAAAACATTGTAGCCTATCGCCTTTGCACCAGCCAGCGCCACCACTGCACACCCACATGTGTTTGTCTTTTAGTCTCTATCATGTTGAGACTGTCGCACATGTGAAAACAAGCTGCAACGTGGCTAGGAAACATGGCGCAGCAATTGTTGATCAGATTGGAGTTGGCGGAAAACGGGTCGGAAACTTGTGTTGGTTGCTAATATAGTTCTGTCATTGAGAGGCACTGTGAGATTCAGATGTGACATACGGGTGACGAAGCACTACCGTACCGGTACCACTATTATCCGTGAAAGCTGCTGCTGGTGGCGGCATGTCCATCCAGTTACGTGCGAGTACATCCGGCGTTATTGCCGGCGGGCGATAAATTCTTTTTGTAATCATTGAGGTAGTCGTACATGACGTGTGATGTGTTACATGGCACTGAAGTATAAGGTGCGAGGTTGTCCGTGTAGTACCGGGTAGTACCGGGTGGTACCGGGTAGTACGCGATATATTTATTAAGCCGGTACCGGGTATCTAGTGCCTCGGGGACTTTTGTATGTGAGGATAAATCCAACATGGTTTTGTTGTATCGTCATTCCGGGACCGGTACGGTAATTAGGGAAATTTCTGTTAAAGGTAGGTACGCGACTGCACCGGTACCGATAAGAGCGCGCTGCGGGCGGGACCTACAGAGCGCACCCGCCCACCACATCAGCCAGCTCAACTGGCAGGATATAAGCTCATACACCATCCCGCGGCCAGAGGCCCGGGTCAACTACGGGGAGGGGGGTCTACGGGCGGTAGCCGGGGCGGCGGACTTGGGGTGTGCCGCCCTAGCCGGCGCGGGCGTGCTTCAGGCGGCCGATGGCGGTCTCGTCGCAGTGGAGATGGTGCCCCCAGAAGTCCCGGCTGTGCAACGAGCTGGGCATGCACAAGGTGATGTTGCACTGCACGCAGTAGCACGAGCTCCAGTGCTCCTCGCCCTCGTCACGGTAGCAACGGCAGCACCTTGACTGCTTGCTGCGGCCGCTCGCGTATCGCCCGTGGTTGCCAGGGGCGTGCTGGCCGTCGGTGTCCAGGTAGCGCTTGGGCGCGATGGCGAGGCGGTGGCCGGCGGGACGGGATGGCGCCAGGTCTCCCTCCAGCCCTGGCTGGCTGCCTTGCGACTCGGCAGACATGTCAAGGTTGTCGGCAGGCAGGGGCTCGGTGGCTGGGATAGAGGCTGGGGAAGAGTTCGCAAGGATGGATGGGATCTCTGTGTGGGTGCGGGTGTCGGGAACGACATTGCCTGTAACGCGACTGCCACCCAGCGCACTCGCACTCGCATCAGCAGCAGCGGCAGGGCGGGGCGGCACGAAAGGGCCGACGGCAGTCATTTGACCTCGTGGCGCAGAGGCAGCCGAAGGAGGGGTGCGACCATCAGTAGCTTGCTCGCGGCGGAGTGTCTGGTCGGGCTCTTGGACATCGGCCGGGGCATGGTCCCAGCGGACCCTCCATTTGCCATCACCGACGGACTCGGTAACGTTGCCGAACAGCTGAGCATGCTGGCACCGACGCTGGTCGCCACTCAGGGGTTAAAATGTGGCCTCGGCAGGCTGATACACGAGCGCCTTTGGTGACGGAGGTCCTCATAGCGTCGTGTGGGTGGCTGAACAGGTGGGTGAGCGAGTTTGAATATTTTTAAAAGTTTGGAAACGGCAAAACGGTGTTGACCACTTTTTGGCGGCCGGTATGCTTCATGTATCCCGGGGGATATTGAGACAGGCCCTTTAGTCCCCCCGTAGGCCAGTTGAAATGCTCTAACTATGTTTGGCATGATCCCATCTGGGCCTCTCAAGTTTGTGTGATATGTACAACAAATGTTGGATATATCTAACAAATATCCCCGAGGCACTAGTACGAACCCGGGCGCGATGACGAGTCGTCCTGTGGATAACTACGACTATTAGTACATGGGAGCGCAAATCGCAGCCGTACTATTCGGCTAGGGGCCTGCCCGCCGTCCGATCAAAGGTCATCAGACGGGCGGTTTGGCTGCCATGTTTTGCCAAAGAGTGCTCACCTTACATAAATATGTATAGGGGGAGGGCCGGGGCAGGCAGCGGTTTGCCGAAGAATGTTTGAATTACAATATTCGCGACAGCTGCCATCGGGGAATGTGGCCCGGGGGGGGGGAGGCGGGCGGGCGTGGTCCCCCCGCCGCCCCCGCCCCCCCCCCCCCCCCCCCCCCCCGCCGCCCGCCGCTCCCGCCGGGGGAGTGAGGGGAGGGGGGTAAGGGGGCGGGGGCTACTGCTTGTTCTTGTTCTTGCGTGCCCGGGGGACCCTCCGCTTCGACGATCTCGCTGCCTCCGCCTCCGCCTCCGCCTGCGCCTGCGCCTGCGCCTCCGACTCCGCCTCCGACTCCGCGACCGTCAGTTTCTTACCTCGGCGCTTCTTCACTGGCCTCTTCCGCTTCTTGTCATCCGTCAGTGTCTTCACCACCCCGGGAGGCTGTGCCGTCGACGACGCCGCCATGAGCTTCCTTACCTTGGCGTCGGGACGCCCCCTGTGCCCAGACGCCCACAACAAGCCACAATCGTTTCGCCTTTAAGCGGCTGAGGATGCGGCCTCCTCGGCCACCACGAGTTGCGCCGCTGGCACTGTGGAAGCCTTGGCGTTGAGGTGGGCCTTACGGCGCTCCCGGACGAACCTGCGCGCGGCACAAGTTAGCCACGAGTGGGTGCGTGCTAATGTGGAGGATGGAGTGTTTTGTTGCGCGCCCACCTTGTCACGCGTTTCCTCATGTCTTTCTTGTCCTCCTCGATGCCGGCGGCGCGGACACGCGAGACAACAAGGCTCGCCGCCCACTTTTGCCCGGGGGGGCGAGGTCTGCCATGGCGTTGTGAGCGGTGAAGGGGGGGGGGGGGGGGCGGCCGAGGTGGAGAAACTAACACCCAGTCGACGACCGCCTTCCGCAGCAGTCAACGACACATCGGAGGCGAGGAGCAGCGCGCCACTACTATTTATATGCACGTATTGTCAAGAGCTAGTCGGTGCGGCATTGTGTCGGTGTAATTTCGCAATGTTTATTGTTGAAGTAGCACGGCGTAATGGATACGGCGAGTGAATCCGGGATAATATGTGCGGTAGGGCGTGCGTATATGTGCGCGACGAATGTGCGCGCGCAGCGTTGTGCGGCGGTGTGCGGCGGTGTGCGGCGGTGTGCACCGATGTTAATATAGTGTGAATATTATATCGGCCGTAGACGATCAGGTCTGGCAGCACCGCCCGTGCTTGTAAATAAGCGACAATGGATCTAGTCTCCCGCTAGTCTGTGCACCGCCAGTGCACTCCGCAAGCCTCGCCTCCATCCGCGTCGGAACCGGTAGTAAGTGTTGTTGTGTGCGCACATCGTGACAACATTACACGGTGGCAATTGCAATTATTAGCGGTGGATAATGTGAAGGCGTTTTCGAAATCGACAGAGAATGAGGCGGTGCTGGCGGAGTGCATTGGCGGTGCATAGAATAGCGTGTTGCTGGGGTTTTGGTTGCATCGGACGCCGTATTCCCACCCATCCGGCACGGAATGTCCGGTTTTCACACATTTGTGTGTTAATAAAGTGTGAATATTACGCGTCTTTTACGCCGGGTGGATGGGCATCCGGCGTCCGATGCACCCCAATTATTTGCAGCACGCTACTCTACGCACCCCCAACGCACTCCGCCAGCCCCGCCTCTTTCCGCGCAAGTCCTACGTTCCATTGCATGTATATACATACGTACATGTACTGCTCCGAAACCAGCCCAAACTTAATGAGTGCACAAGTGTAAATGGGGGGGGGGGGGGGGGGGGGGGGGGATGTGGCGGCGGGGAATCCACTCACACATACCCCGGCGATGCATGACAGATATTACATGCCGTGGCGGGTCGGCGGGCCGACCCGGCGGGGGGGGGGGGGGGGGGGGGGGGGGTCTATTCAACTACACGTGCGACAGTGTCGTTTCGTGGAGCAGTATGTGTGCCCGGCCTCATTTATACCGCCCCCTACCTGCGCTGCATGGTCCACCCCTACGAATTACATAGCACAAACCGCCATTACTTAATAGGAACCTAGCACAGCCAGGCTTATATGCCCGCTTTGCCGATCAACTTCTACGCACTTTCCGTCCCTCAACCGCCGGACATGGGGGTTAAGCCGCCAGCCTCGGCAGTTGCTTAGCCAGACTTGGCATCCCGTACCGTGTCCATGGCTTCGCAGCTCTGCCGCCGGCACACGCCGAGTCCGGCGCTTGCTGCCGCGGGGTTGCGCACGCATGCACGCACGGTAATACGCCGCCGACGCCGCCACGCTTACTTCCACCAGCTTCGCCAGCCGCAGCTTCGCACGCCTTTCCGCCGACATACGAAACGCACGAATCCCCCCCCCCCCCCTGTCCCCGCGTCATGTATAATATATTCGAGGCGACTATGCGGGGCGCAGCACACGCCGCGGCGTGGGTCGGCGGAGCGGCAGGCGGCGGGAGCCCTAATGGCCGGGCAGTATCCACACCCACACAGGCACCGCCGCTCACCTCCGACGCGGATGAACCGCCTCCCAAAGGAAACATGCCGGTTGGTGGTAAGCCCAGCATGCGTGGGGTGCCGGCGCCGGTACTGGTGCGACGGAGCTGTCGCGTCAGGAACCGCACCGCATGTGGAGCAACACATGGCGGTGCCGGCCCCACCTATGTCTAGGGCCACCTCCTCACAACACCCCGCCACGACGGCGTCGGCCACCGCCGACGGCGCCGTTGCGGGGGGGGACGCCCTGCCAGGCGACGATGATACGCCTGGTGCGCCGCGTCAGGAGGCGGAGGAGGCCGTGGTCGAGGCGACTGATCGGGCTGAGGGGGTTGTCGAGGCGAGCGAGGCTGCGCTCGCGCCACCCGCCCCGCAGCCACCTGCGGGACATGCCGACTTGCTCGTCGCCATGTTGACCGGAGCACTACGAGCAGTGGCGGGAGGCGGCCACATGCACTATCATGTGCGTGTCCTGGCCGGACGCCCGTCATGCGTGGACTGCGGCCAACGGACGGACTGGGAGTGTTGCTGCGACGGCACCCCGGCTTTGTGCGGCCCCAAGTACCCATGCATGGCGACCCATCAGCGGGCAGTCCCCTGCCGGACCACGGCCACGGTGAGGGCGGAGTTCCGCCATGTCAGGGACGCGTTCCACGACGCGACTCGCGCCGCCGTGTGTGAGGCTTCCGAGAAGGCATGCGCGGCTGGTAGGGTGCGCAGGGTGAGGCGGCGGACGGCCCAGGAGCTGAAGGAGAGCGAGACATGCCGTCAGTGAGGTCGGGCGCAATGTCATTGGGTGGGGCACACGGACGTGTAACACTTGCACTTTGCGCGTACTGCTGGGTTACATCCAAGCGGTGTCACACTATGCAACCGGAAAGGCTGCGTTGCTACTGCAAACGATGCTACGCCTCACTCGGTAGCAACCGCTGCCCCGCCTATCCCACAGCCGCTGCCCCCCCCCCCCCCCCCCCCTCGCGCACCGTCCTGCGACCTCGCGTGGATCCACGCCAGCAGCAGCTTGCACTTGCACTTTGCGCGTACTGCTGGGTTACATCCAGGCTGCGTCACACTATGCAACCGGAAAGGCTGCGTTGCTACTGCAAACGATGCGACGCCTCACTCTGTAGCAACCGCTGCCGCGCCTATCCCACAGCCGCTGCCCCCCCCCCCCCCCCCCCCCCCCGCGCGCGGGATCCCCGCCATCAGCAGCTTGCACTTGCACTTTGCGCGTACTGTTGGGTTACATCCAGGCGGCGTCACACCGGAAAGGCTGCGTTGCTACTGCAAACGATGCTACGCCTCACTCGGTAGCAACCGCTGCCCCGCCCATCCCACTCGGGATGCTGAGAGCAGCTAAAGGGCACCGGGGGCGGGGCAAGAGGGAGCAGGGCCAATGATTGTGGAAGAGCGGGACCCGCTTGCATGCCATCGTATTATATCTTGCACAATATCTGTTGCTGCACTCATATCTCACATCACTAGCTTAGCTATAGTGATCACCCCCCCCCCCCCCCCCCCCCCCCCCCCCCCCCCCCCCGCCCCCCCCCCCCCCCCCCCCCCCCCCGCCCCCCCCCCCCCCCCCCCCGGCACCGCGTACGCACAAGCCTGGGTATACGCATCAACTGCCCGCCGGGATGAGAAACTGGTATTGGTAGTGTGTCTGTGGGGTGGAGGGGGGGGCAAAAGAGCTGCCAATTGCTGCCAATCTGGTGCGTTACATTGGGGCAGGCGCTGGGCAGACAATTCGGGCTCGCTTCAGAGCATTGTCTAGTGCCTATGCGGCTGCGCCGCCTCCGCCGCATGCAGACTCTCCGGGCTCACCAGCACCGCCACCTCAGTCATGCGGCCCTGCATCCCGCAGCCCGCCGCTGCCAGCCAGATCAGAGGTATCCAGAAGCCAGTGCTGGGGTTGTTGCGGCATGACCGCATAGTTTTCAGCGGCTGCCGTCCACAGCTTGTAATGCATCCCTTTCCGCCGATTCCGCTGTATGCGCTGTCTTGGCGCCGCGCTGCCCCGGCCGCCGCGCCTTGGCGCCGCGCTGCCCCGGCCGCCGCGCCTTGGCGCCGCGCTGCCCCGGCCGCCGCGCCTTGGCGCCGCGCTGGGTATCGAGTCCTCCCCTCCCTAGTGAGCGCGTCCACCTGCGCCTTGCGCTCGGGGCCGTCCTCCTCCGTCACCACATTCTGCAACCCCCACCGCGTGACGAACCACGCAGCTCCTTGCATGCGCTTGTACATGTGCCCAAGCACCGCCAGTCGCGACACCGAACGCACCACCGCTGGGGACGCGAGCTCCTTCTCGGGCATGATCGCCTTCACCCGGGCCTCCTCGAACAGCGGACCGGCGTTAAGAATGGAAAACGTTTCCATGTGGTGCAAGCAGTCCTCCATGACCCTGCCGGACTGCACCGTCACCTTGCCTGACCCTGCAGTCATGGAGGGGAATGCCGTCACGCCCACGCCCACGCCCACGCCCACGCCCACGCCCGGGGGGGGGGGGGGGGGGGGGGGGGGGGGTTTACCTTTCGATTCTTGGACACTGCAAACGAAGGGCGCAACCCGCGTTCAAAGTTGCTGGGTATCGGGACTAAAGCCTGGCGCCGGTCATCCTGCTTCATAGCTCGGAATCCAATGTGGCCCTGCACGGTGACAAATTTCCTCCAGAAGTCCCTTCCCAAGCCAAAAAAAAACAGGTGGAACGGCGCGAGGGGGAAGAGGTTGACCATGCTGACATAGCCCAGGACCACATGCACATGGCACACGCCATGGCAGCCTGTGTTCTGCTTGGACTCCGCCAGCCGGGTTGTGTTGAACGCACGCCGGGCAAGGTGCGTTATTCACTGGACAAGTCATCGCCTTCATGGACGGTTACCAAGCAAGCCTCCCCGTCCGCATCCACAGGGGGGTGCTCCTGGGCAGCCGCCATAGCCTCCACAACCTGCCACGCCGACCGGGCGGGTGCGTGTGATTCCATACAACCGCAGTTGAGTGGTGCCACCAGCACGCAGGCCGGGCCCACTCACCTCTGAACGCAGAAGGCCCACAATGTCCCCGTCCTCGAAAACAGCGCGCCACTGGGTCGCCCCGCCGTAGTCCTCCAACACCCACTCGGTAACGACGCCGGTTATCACGCCGTAGTGCCATACTCCCCGGAACTTCTTGGCGATGACCTTCATGTAGAAGTCGCCGGGATCGCCTTTCCGTATCACGCCCTCATCGCGGGTTCCACGCCCGCCGGCGGCCACGCAGGCGCGTCGATGTCCATACCGTCTTCG
The DNA here is from genome assembly GCA_006384855.1 of Tetraselmis striata. Classification (NCBI taxonomy): domain Eukaryota; kingdom Viridiplantae; phylum Chlorophyta; class Chlorodendrophyceae; order Chlorodendrales; family Chlorodendraceae; genus Tetraselmis; species Tetraselmis striata. Next base: position 112,156 of record VCJN01001964.1, read on the forward strand.
CCAACGGGATCCTCCCCCACGCCCATCACATCGTCCACCTTCGAGCCGCCGTCGTCCGAGACCGGCGCCGGCGGGCCGTTTCCGACGGCTGCAGCTACTCTTGCTGCCGCCCCTGTTGTTGCTGCTGCTGCTGCTGCCACCCCTGCTGCTGCTGCTTGTGATAAGGCGGCCTTGCGGCGCAACTTAGCCGCACGCTTCAACGAGTGGCTACAGTTCGGGAATTTTAGGAAGTGCCGCTCTCGCGCCATCTTATCACATGTGCCCGTCACGTTGCCCCGGCAGTGCTTGCATGAGTACACGCCATCCTTCGACACACTCGCTATCCATCCCTTTGCCGGCATGCCTGCTGCCGCGCGCGGGGGGCGGGGGGGGTTGAGAGTTGGGGTGGATGTAACCCACCACCGGCAGGCAACACAGATGCGAGTGCGCGGCTGTCCGCGCTTGATTCAACGGTGAGCGGCGGTGACCGCGAGGCGACCCCGTACTTCATGCGCGTGCTGGGGCGTTACACAATCATCAGCAGTTAGGGCGGCTGCATTAAAACGCGCACCTACGAACACCACCTACCGCCTACCACCTACCGTACCACCTACATCCGCCCACACCTCCGCCCGTCGTGCCGCACATCGCCGCACACCGCGGGGTCAGCGATGTGCGGCGATGTGCAATGAGTGCGTACATCCGCCTGTACTTAGCCCGGGTGCTCCGCGTCGGCGGGCGACACGCGAGCCCGCGTGCGCATATCAATTTGATGAAATTATGGAAAAGAGAAATTCATATAGTACTTTACAGGTCGCGCGCGATAGTCGTCGCTACTGGGTATGAAATCCACGTCCCTCGTCCGTCCCGTATCGTCCCCGTATGTCGTCGTTCGTCACCAGTAGGGCACATTTACGTCACATCTGAATCTCACAG